>JAKJHU010001358.1:0-79307 GCA_022316685.1 Progne subis subis
CAACCCCAAACGATAAGCTCACACGGGCCCTCCCACTTATAGTGGTTAGGTCCCGTACCCAGACTTTCACTCGAGGTAAGTGCATCTCACTTGATGACTGCAATGAAAAGGAAGTAATTTAGAATGACAAGATTGTTTGCATTTTTGTGGCACTGCAAGGTGATCAATTGTATATAGAACCTTTTCCAGTTGACTGTGCTGGGTTTCTCCAGGCATTCCCCTTTTTTTTTTTTTTTGTTTAAACAGAACACACTTTAGGATGCCATGAGCGCGTTCAACAATGGCTTGACCAGTTGGAGAATGCAGAATGCCAAATTTGTGTGACACTCCCCATACATATAAAAACTGCTGCGTCTTCTGTGAGACATAGGCGAGATTGTTATCAGTTTCATGGAAGAAGGTATACCTAAGATTGCAAACAGCCATCTCCCAATGGGCAATAACATTACAACCCTTTTTCTCCAATATGAGCAGATGCCCACATGGCAGAGGAGAAAATTTCAATAAAACACGTGCACATACTTAAGTCAGCCAAATTCAGCAATATGAGTGACATCTGTTTGCCAATGCTGCAGGGCTTTTGGACCTCTGGGGTTTACCCCCACTGGTAAAGGTGCAGCAAGGCCGTGACAGCACAAAAACTGACAATGTCACGAGCCTCAGTTGGCATTAACTGAAACTGCTTCTGCAGAGTATATGCACTTTGATGGAAAATCATGCAACACTTTGACTTGCACTATTTTGTCAGGCTGAGGTGCTACCCATGTAGGATTAGCTAACTTGTCAGCCCTGGCATTACCTTCTATTATGAAACCTGGTAAATTGGAGTGACTCCGAATGTGCAGGATGTAATAGAGATAAATTTAGACTTGAAATGCACACCACAAAGTTTTCAATAATTGAAACAAAGTTGCATTATTGACCTCTTTCAGAAGTGAACAATCCAAACATTTGGTTATGTCTGCTACATATGCAGATTCAATGACCAAATTCAGGGGTACTTGAAGAAATTGTTGGAATGCCATGGCAACAGCCCTCAATTCAACCAATTGGGCTGAGCCTGACTCATGACCCTCTAGCATTTGCCAGTCAGATTCAGCCTTCCAGGTAACAATGGCTTTTCCCTGTTTTTCTGAACCGTGAGTAAAAGACAGTGGTCCTTGCACCAGCACCCACAATGACAAACTGGTTGATTTTATCAATTTCAATAATTTATGACTGGGCAGGTAATAAGCAATCTGCCCTGAAAATTTGTAGTACATTTTAAAAAGGAGCACTGTTTGCTGTTAACAAGGCTCCATTAAAAGTCTTCCTGCTATATTGGAAGAAAAATTGTTACAGGATCAGCTGCCATTAATTGCAAACACCGTAAATGGCATTTAATTATCAAATGAACAATTAATTCAGACAACATGGGTGCTGGTTTTTTTGGGTTTTTTTTAAGCAAAGGCATGTGAAGATGTGTGTCAGGGCAGAAATGACAGCCCATGGCCATGCTATGGTTGAGAAGACTGTTCAGGCAGCAGCCAATGAGATGACCTACTTCCCCAAGGAGCAGAAGTTCTACTCCGATAAAGGCTACAAGATTGTACAGTCCAAGTCTTGTATTTCTACTTTGAATCTCCAAAGCACTTAGAGCTTTTGGAAATCTGTGTATTTGCACTTACACTTTTTTACTGTTGCAGGAAATGTGGTGAAAATACCAGCGTGAGCTGTATGGGTTTATAGCTTGTATGTTTTTTGATGGGGCAGAGAGACCCATTGCAGAATGTGCAGGATAGGACCATTATTCACTCAATTGGCCAATGGTACCTGTAGGATGTAAATCTGAATTAATGATGAAAACAGTAATATCAGTGAAGGGATTTGCTTGATCCTAATCACCACAAAGTAAAACCACAGCATTTAGTAACTGCAAGGCACACCAAAGGCACCTGAGATATTACATGAGGTACAATTACATCCTTTTAGGAAAATTAAGATAAATAATTTTTGCTTTAGAGTCCAAATAATTGAAACTCATGGAAAAGTCCATCAGTGCCAAGATGTTGATCTTTGGCATCACTGGATGTCTTCTTGAATCCTGGAACAGGGAATAACTGAAGAAAGTTAGTGGAAACAGTACCATGATGCTGACACAGGGCTTTTGTTGTCAAATTGTCTGTATAACTTTCAGACATGATTGTCTTTTTTGCACTCTTCTGTTGTTGTTCTAGCTGCAAAGGCTATGCAATGTGGCCCTTTTCACTCCTTGAAGGTGATGGGTGTCTGATGTGACTGCTTCAACCTGCTGATGATAAAACACAGGCATATCTTCTCCTTAAGTTAATAAATTAATTAGACTTTACTGTTGCTGGTAAATCAAAATTTAGATTTCACAGAATCACAGAATGTGTAGGTTGGAAGAGACCTTCAAGATCATCGAGTCCAACCCATGCCCTCACACTTCAACTAGATCATGGCATCGAGTGCCACATTGAGTCTTTTTTTAAACACGTCCAGGGATGGTGACTCCACCACGTCCCCGGGCAGACTATTCCAGTACCTTATCACTCCTTCCATGAAAACTTTTTCCTAATATCCAACCTATATTTCCCTTAACACAGCCTGAGACTGTATCCTATTGTTCTGTCAGTTGCTGCCTGGAGAAAGAGACCAACCCCCAGCTGTCTACAACCACCCTTCAGGAAGTTGTAGAGAGTGATAAGGTCACCTCTGAGTCTCCTTTTCTCCAGGCTAAACAACCCCAGCTCCCTCAGTCATTCCTCACAGGGCTTGTTTTCCAAGCTCCTCACCAGCCTTGTTGCCCTCCTCTGGACACGCCCAAGCATCTCAACGTCATTCTTAAACTGAGGGGCCCAGAACTGGACACAATACTCAAGGTGTGGCCTGACCAGTGCCGAGTACAGGGGAAGAGCGACTTCCATGGTTCTGCTGGCCACAGTATACCTCATATAGGCCAGGATGCTATTGGCCCTCTTGGCCACCTGGGCACACTGCTGGCTCATGTTCAGCCGGCTGTCGACCAATACCCCCAGGTCCCTTTCCTCCTGGGCACTGTCCAGCCACACTGTCCCCAGCCTATAGCGCTGCGGGGCGTTATTGTGGCCAAAGTGCAGGACTCGGCACTTGGACTTATTAAACTTCATCTTGTTAGACCCTGACCATCCATCCAACTGGTCCAGATCTCTCTGCAGAACCATCCTACCTTCCAACAGGTCGACACACGCTCCCAGCTTAGTGTCATCTGCAAATTTACTAATGAAAGATTCAATACCCTCATCCATGTCATCAATAAAAGTATTGAACAGAACTGGCCCAGCACAGACCCGAGGGACACCACTGGCAACTGGCCACCAGCTGGATGCAGCACCGTTCACCACCACTCTCTGGGCCTGGCCATCCAGCCAATTCCTAACCCAGTGAAGAGTGTTCCTGTCCAAGCTACGAGCTGCCAGCTTATTTAAGAGTATGCTGTGGGAGACGGTGTCAAAGGCTTTGCTGAAGTCCTAATAGACAACATCCACAGCCTTCCTGCATCCACCAGGCGGGTCACCTGGTCATAAAAGGAGATCAGGTTGGTCAAACATGACCTACCCCTCCTAAACCCATGCTGGCTGGGCCTGAGACCCTGGCCATCCTGCAAATTCTGCGTGATGAGACTCAGTATAAACTGTTCCATTATCTTGCCAGGTACTGAGGTCAGGCTGACTGGTCTATAACTACTAGGATCCTCCCTCCCACCCTTTTTGTGAATGGGTGTCACATTGGCCAGCTTCCAGTCATCTGGCACCTCACCAGTGAGCCAGGACTGATGGTAAATGATGGAGAGTGGCTTTGCAAGCTCATCTGCCAGCTCCCTCATCACCCTGGAATGGATCCCATCTGGGCCCATAGATTTGTGAATATCCTAGCATCTCAGAAGTTCTCTGACTGCCTCCTCTTGGATAATGGGGGGGACTGTTCTGTTCACTAGCACCATCAACCAACCCAAGAGGACAGTTGTCTTGAAGGCAAGTTGTCTTCCCACTGAAAACTGAGGCAAAAAATGCATTAAGCACTTCTGCCTTCTCCTCATCTGCAGTTACTAAGTTCCCTCCCATATCCAATAAAGAACAAAGGTTGGCCTTACCTTTCCTTTTACCTTTAATATATTTGTAGAAAAATTTTTTATTATCCTTTACAGAAGTAACCATTTTAAGTACAAAATGAGCTTTGGCCTCCCTAAGTTTTTTCCTACATGCTCTAGCAGGCCTCTCAAATACTTCCTGAGAGACTTGACCCTCCTTCCAAAAATGATACATCCTCTTTTTATTCTTAAGTTCCTCCAAAACCTCCTTGCCCATCCAGGCTGAATGTTTACCTCGTCAACTCATCTTTCGGCACACAGGGACAGTCTGTTCCTGTGCCCTCAACATCTCTGTTTTGAAGCACGCCCGTCTTTCCTGAACTCTGTCTTGGTTTGAGAGACAGGTATCTGCTAGGGAACGGTGGGGTGTCTCTAGGAATGGGGAATTCCAATCCCCTCCCTCCTAGGTATTATAGTTTAGAAAATTAAAGGGGCTTTTCAGGCAGAGGTATGGGGGAAGGAATAACAGTTCTTTACTAGTATGTATAACAAGGCAAACCAACAACAACTACAGCATTAATAATAAACAGAACCAGGAACCTCGAGGGGCTTTGCTTCACAAAGCCCGTGGCTGTCTGATCTCTTGGGACCCTGAGAGCACCAAGCTGGAATGGTGGAAACTCCCAGGCTGGTGGCTGGAAAGGCAGGATGTCCCCGGCAGGCAGAGGGGTGCGGGGCTACAGCGTAGCACAAAGAGCAGTGCTGAAGAAGCTGTGACTCCCGGGCAGGGCTGGCCCAGCTCCTGCAGGGCAGGCAAAGGAGCTCCGAATTCCTGGGCACAGGAGCAGATGATGGTAATCTCCAAGGACCGGACTTTCTGTTGACCATGGACTTCTCCCGCAGCAAACCACAGCCTGGAACGTCCTCTCCGATGTCCAGAGGAAAACCAAAAAACACCCAGCTCCCCCAGCCCTGTCCTTTTCCCTCCCCCAAAACTCATGTGATCTTCTTCCTCCCAATGGCCACGTCTTTTGTGTTAGTCAAGCACCATCTAAGCACCAGTACTTTGTCTCTTACCAACTTATGGGGAAAAAATCTTTAATACAAAAAGGAACAAACCTAACCCTCAACAAACTCCGTTGTTTTTATGGGCTGCTTCCCAAGGAACTCTGTTGAGGGTTAAGTTCTCCTGTAGAATTTTTCCCCCCCCTTGAGTTGCTAGATTTTTAAGTAGGGGTAGTTAAGCGGTGCTTAACCTGAGAAAAGAAGTTGATCACTTAGTTTTGGGGGAGGGAGGAGGCTCCCAGGAGAACTAAGGAGTGGGCTCACTTCTCTTAGTTTTTCCCGGGGAGGACGGTCGGGCTACGGAGTAGCTGCCTGGAGTCCACAGCTAACGGAGGAGTTTGGTCCTGGGAATTCTATCATCTGTTGGAGTGCCCAGGAATTCGGAGTTTCTTCGTTACCCTGCTGGATTTTGGGTCAGCCCGGGGTCCAGCCGCTGCGGGTTCTCCGGCACTGCCCACTCCATCTGCCAGGGCACCCCCCTGCCTGCCGAGGACAATCCATCGCTTCCAGCTTGCAGCCATCAGCGATGGACTTTGCCACCGTTTGCCCTCAGAGTTCTTGGTTCTGTTTTACTGTTATTATAAGTGCTGTTGTTGTTTGTCTGTCCTGTTATATTTACTAGTAAAGGACTGTTATTCCTTTTCCCTATAGCTCTGACTGAAAGTTTTTTTTTTTTTAATCTTCTAAATTATAATAACACGGAGAGAAAGATTTGAATTCCTTATTTCCTGGAGAGGCTTGCCTCTCCTTAGCAGACAACTGTCTTTTTTCAAACCAAGACAAACTCTCTGAAAAAGCCTCCTAAATAAGCCAAACTCTGCCCTCCGGAAATCCAACCTAAGAGTTATTTGTGTTCCTCCTGATTTCACTAAATATCGAGAACTCTATAATTTCCTGATCACTGTGCCCCAAGTGACCTCCAACCACCACATCTCCCACCATCCCATCTCTATTTGCAAACAACAGATCTAACATAGTCCTTCCCCTGGTGAGCTCACTCACCAGCAGCAACAAAAAGTTGTCCTCCTTGCACTCCAAAAATTTCCTGGACTGCCTCTTTTCTGCTGTATCAAGTTCCCAGCAAATGTCTGGCAGGTTGAAGTCACCTACAAGAACAAGGGCTGATGATCCGGAAACATTCTCTAGCTGCTTATAGAATAAGTTGTTCACCTCTTCTTCCTGGTTGGGTGGACAATAACAGACTGACTTACTAAAGAAATATGGGTATTGATCTACTATCGATACCCAACTGTGACAGACAAAAACTCTCTAACAGTTTAAAGTGTGTTTATTACGGCCGGGCAGCACATGGGATAGTTCTCTAATACGCACTGCAAAATTCACAGGTAATTACAAAGCCTTTTATTTAGAAAAGTGTTGAATACCCAAAATACAAATACATATTCTGTAATAGACTATGGACACAAAGAAAAGTTCCAATAGGAATTTATTAGATTGCAGCAGGCAAGGCAGAGGCAAATACAGCGCTGAACGACAGAGAGAGTCTCCGCTCCACCAACTGCCGTGCCTGGGCAAGTTTTTAGTCCCCTTTTATCTTGCTTCTTCCTCCGATTGATGTGTCCTTCCTGTAGTACTCTGCGCATGTGCGGCATGTTGCTAGGGGGTCTTTTTCTGCCTCCCGGTGGTCACAGGGATGAAGGCTGGTAGTCATCTTCTAGTGTCCCCTAGTCGCCTTCTTCCTTATATGGTAACTAATCTTGAGTTCCTGAAACTTAAAGCTGATTAAGCAAGTAGAGAGAAAAAAAAAAAAGATTGAGCAAGAGCATGTTTACATATGGCTTTTCTATAAGCTTAGATAGTAACATAGTAACTTCCTGTTATCTTGAGTTAATTTTCAGTGAACAAAAACAGTTAATGTTTATCACAATTCCCCCATTTCTCTTGTTCTTACTTATTTTTGTTCACTGTATCTTTGCAGTTCTTGTCTAGCTAACTCTAAAGTTTCTAAATTTTCTTCTTCAGGTATTAGGTCATACTTAGTTCTAAGGAGCATAAGGTGTGCCGCTTCTAGCCGGCTTTTCACTATAGTAATCAGTTTATTAAATATACATGGTCCGAAGGTAAGCCCCAGCGCTAACAGAATTACTGGCCCCGCAATAGTAGAAAGCAGTGTGGTTAACCAAGGAGAGTGGTTGAACCAATTTTCATACCAATTCTGATGTGCCTCTCTCTCTCTTTTCCGCTGTTCTATCTGCTTTCTTAGTTCATTCATAGTATTGATTACTACTCCTGTATGATCTGCATAAGAACAACAGAGGTTTTAGTGCTACACAAAGGCCCCCTTGTTGTAAAAACAGCAGATCTAAACTCCTTAGATTTTGCAATACTACTTCTGACAGTGATCTAACTGATTTTACTAACCCATCAATTGCTTTTTCTATTTTACTTAAATCTTCATCTACAGAGATTCTTAGTGCTTTAAATTCTTTCTGTTGGTTGACTAATGAGGTTATCCCTGTTCCAGCTCCTACTCCTCCTACAGTTAGAAGAGTTGCTATAGTCAGGGCGGTGAAAGGTTCTCTTCTCATGAGGTGATGTTCTGGGGTTGTATGCTGTTCAAGGACATAATCCTTTGGATGATAAGTAATTTTCGGTATAATAGTTACTTGAATACAATAGTCATGGGTGTGATTAAAAATTTTCAGAGATAAACAAGGAGTAATTCCTATACTCTGGCAAACCCACCGAGTATTGGGAGCTGGGAGTAACCAATCTGCTTCTTGTTTTTGCTTTGGGTCTTTCACAGTGATGTTACACAAATGTTCTCTATTAGGGGGAACAGTACCCACACACCGTCCCTGTCCGGTTACCTGAGAGAGCGTTACTCCTTGGGTACTTTCTTTAGTCTTTTTCCAAAGGCATTCTTTTGGATTAGTGCCATTTATTCTTTTTGTTTTAGCTGTTACCCCAATGGCTTCATAAAAAGGAGGTCAGACGTTATAGCAAAGCCAGCATTCTTTTGTTAAATCGGGGTTTGTTCTATTTAGAATGCCATAACTAGCTTGCATTATTTTCCACAGAGTACTATATTTAGAGGCTTCTTCAGGGGCATCAGCCTGAGGCACTGTTAATTCTCCCGATCTACTGCTGTTTGTAATGTTTGTCCAGCTCTGCCCTATTACCAGTACTGGGTTTGGTCCTACACTCTCTGGGTCATGTGGGACTGGTTCTTTTTTTATTAGTATTAAGCTTCCGCTATCAGTTTTAGGTTGCCAATATCTTACTCCCCAGGTTCGTCCTATTACCCATCCAGGATCTTGGTGTTCCAGAATTAAGACTCCTAGAGATTTACAATTTCCTTTTTTCCATACGTTACCATGTAGGGCATAACCGGGTGGGTCACACCCATGTGGTTCCCAGGTTACCTTAAGATATCTATCTTGTCTTGTAGGCGTCCATCCCATCGCAATAGTTTCACACCCCTAATAAGCACAATAATATTCATTAGGGAAATTGCAATATCCCTGCCCTGGGTTTGAACTGGGACACCAATAGGTAGCTTTAGAATTCCACCCGAAGCGGCGTAGGTTGTCTGGTGTACAGTCTTGACGCATTAGCTCACAATTGGTCACATTAAAGAAAGGAGCTCCCACAGTAACATTGACTTTGAGAATTTTAGAGTTTTCCCATCGAGTTAGTGACCATTTAAAGGGTTGGTGTGGTAGAGTATCTACGGCATTAACCCCTCCTAAGTATAACATTAACAAAAGAAAAGTAATCTGCTGGGTCAAGTGGCGAGCATCATTGGGGGCGTAGGGATGGAAGCATATCTGAGGATTTTTCCATTTTATAGACTGCGACCTGTCCCCCTGCCCAGGGTCCTCGCTTCTATTCCCATTCTTGAGGCAATTCCCCGAATATTGTTTTGTTGTCCCACCCTGGGGGTTCCTTCCTCCACAACCTTTTATCTCTCTGCCTTGCTTGTCGACTCGGTTGCCTCGAGCCACGAGGAGTACCATCTTCTCGGCAGCAGGGATATTCTTCAGGAGGTCCCCAGGGACGATTTTGTTGCCTCTTGACATAGGAATCCCAGTTCCGATATTTAAGCGGGGGTGTATCACACCGGATTCCCTTTAGGCGTGTGCGGCAGGTGCAGTCAACAATCTCAGCTATGAACGGGATGGGTTCATTAGGGTGATAACAATAATATTTTGGTTCAATCCCTAATGCAAAAATCCTCCACCATTCTTCTGATTCTTCCACTAACCCCTCATGTTTAACTTTATATTCTAGAATCCAATCAGTTATGTTCCGTTGCAGTACCCAACAGGGGCTGCAAATTCCTCTAGGAGGGGTTCCTCGCCTACAATGACTCCACCACCTGTCCCTGCAGACTTTACAAATATAACAAACAAAAGGATAACAATTGCACTCTGGGTCTCTACACCTTATCTTAACATCAGAGTTACAAATTAGTCTTTCTTCCGTGTAGTGTGGTTCTGGTGCATATTCTACACGGTGTCTATTCATTGACGATCTCTCCTCTGGATCCGTAACTTCAGGTCTCCGGGATTGCTTGTCACCTGCCACTCGGGAGTCGGTTTGCTCACTGGCCCTTTAATTCTGCTAGCATGGGTCCATCCCTTCTCTGCTGTTCTGATTGCAGTCTCTGTAGTAAGCAATACAAGGTAAGGTCCCTCCCATTGTGGGGCCAAGGTTGCTTCTTTCCAGGACTTTATCATTACCCAATCTCCTGGTTGCACCTGGTGCAGTTTCAAATCTAGTGGGGGTCTCTGAGCTAACCTTCCTTTTCTCCACAGATTTTCCCTATATTTCATTAGGTTGGTAATGTATACATTCATATTCTGATCTCTCAACTTTGGATGATCTTGTGGTTCCTCCATATTGTAGGGCATTCCATACAACATTTCAAACGGCGATATTCCCATATCCGATCTAGGTCGTGTCCGGATATTTAGCAATGCTAATGGTAGGCATTTTACCCATGACAGTTTGGTCTCAATCATGAGTTTGGTCAATTGTTTTTTAATTTCCCCATTCATTCTTTCTACTCTCCCCGAACTTTGGGGGTGCCAGGGGGTGTGATAATCCCATTGTATTCCCATTATTGCCATGGTTTCTTTAATTATTTTGGATGCAAAGTGAGGGCCTCTGTCTGAGTCAATGGTTTCCGTGACCCCATATCTGGGAATAATCCGCTCTAATAGGGTCTTGATCACTGTTTGTGCTGTTGCCCTTGCTGTAGGGAATGCCTCTACATAACGGGTTAGGTGATCCACTATTACCAATAGATATTTATACCTCCCGGTCTTCGGTAACTCAGTAAAGTCTAGTTGGATGTTAGCGAATGGCCGGTATGCTGTGGGTCGTCCCCCTATTAAGGATTTTCTTAAATTAGCCCTATTTACTTTTAGGCAGGTAACACACCCCCTCACTACCTGCTTTGCCAAGTCATCTATCCCGATGCACATGTGCTTAGTGGCAAATTGATCTACTAATGCTTGCGCCCCCCAATGTGTTTTACTATGTATTCTCCTCATAATGTCCATAGCTATGGATTTAGGCAGTACAGTTCTATTATCCTCTGGGAGTCGCCATTCCCCTTTTGGGTTTTCCCTTAACCCCATCCTTTCCATCTTTTCTTGTTCTTGTGTGGTGAAACTATATATTCTCCAGATCTTTTCATGATGGAGGCAATCTTTTGCCCTTGGGTTACTACATGCACATTCTATAGCATCAACTCCCCAGTTTTTCCAGCAAGCATCACAAGGGGGTTCTTGCAAATTTCCTCCGCAAGTCCCACACTTCCTTCTTTCAGCCATCGGGTCTTTCTGAGGGGTAGATTGTAACGTCAGTAACGCAGCCCTTTTTGCTCCCTGATCCGCTGCATTATTTCCCCTGCTTTTAAAATCTAGTCCTTTTTGATGCCCTTTTAGGTGAACAACAGCAATTTTCCTAGGTCCCCTCAAGGCCTTCAGCAGTTTCCTGATTAGATCCTGGTGAACTAGGTCTTTTCCCTGGGAGTTTATCAACCCCCGCTCTTCCCATATTTTCCCAAAAGTGTGTATAATCCCATAGGCATATTTTGAGTCAGTATAGATGGTACCTGATTTATTCTTCAACAACTGCAATGCCCGTAGTACAGCATAAAGTTCACAGGCCTGCGCTGACCAGGATCCACTTAGAGGGCCTGATTCTATAACTGCAAGTCCTTCTTCCCCAACTATTGCATAGCCAGAGACCCTTTTTCCATTAATTACTTGCGATGAGCCATCTACAAACAACCTATCCCCTTCTTCTAATTCTTCTTCATCCAAGTCTGGTCTTATTTGGTTTGTTCTTCTATGGTAGATAAGCACTCATGGGCTAATCCATCTTCACTTGGCCTTCCGTATAAGAATTGGGCCGTGTTGGAGTCCAGGGCATTCCTTTGGTTGCCCTGGAGGGTCAGAGACCTGGGCAGGGGGGTCTGGGACCACAGCCCAGAGCTCAAAGAGACACTGGATTTGATTTCAGTCCATGGGAGAGGCTTCTTACACTGCAGGAAGCATTGCAGGCCACAAGAGTGTGAAAGATTGTAGTTTAGTATATCACAGGGTGAGAAAAACAGTGGTTTTGGGTTTCTTGTATTGAAGTGAATGGGGACAAGATGGAGAATTTGGGGCGTTGCCTCCTTCTTCTTCTTTCTTCTTCCCTCACTCCATTTCTACAGTGACGTTAGCACAAAGTAGTTTGTGAGGATTGGATCAAAGTAAAGATGACCTTTTTAGTAATAGTGATAGACATTGGTAATAAATAGTAAATAGAGAATACGTAGCAATTAGTATAAAAGATAAGGACAACCCTGGGACGGGGGGAGTCACCAGATGTCCGAGCCGCGGCAAACATCTTGCAGGACACTGAGAAAATTGTAAAATAAGAACTAATAAACACGAAGCATGCAACCTTGAAGACTCCGTCTTTTCCTGCGTTTGGCTCAGAGCTTTGCAGAGGGCAAAAAAGACTCTAAAGCCACCTGAATGCGGGGAATTTAAGCTCCAGCAAGCAGCCCCTCAACAACTGCTGTCCCTGGGTGCAGAGAAACCACTGGCACCCCAGATGGGACAGCGACAGGGCCGGATTTTGTAAGGCTGTCACCTCTAGGGTTAATTTTGGGGAGTCTAATAGGATTCCCTCATACTTCAAGAGTCGGGCATCCGTTATCCACTTTTCTGCTTTTTGTTGCAAAATTCCCCGGATGTTATGAGGAGATAATACTCTCAGTTCCCCATTGAAAGTAATCTTATTAGTCTCCTCCACAAGCAGGGCGCAGGCCACTATAGCCTGTAAACATGTAGGCCAACCCCTGCTTACAGGGTCTAACAGCTTAGATAAGTACCCAACAGGTTTCTTTTTCCCAGCCCACTCCTGGGTCAGTACTCCATAAGCCGTCCCACTATCTGTATTTACAAATAGATAAAAGGGTCTTTTCAGATCGGGTAGGCTTACCACAGGGGCATTGACCAAATCATGCCGCAGGGCTTTCAAATGTTTGTCATCTTTTTCATCCCATTTCACTAGCCCCCCTTGGCTCAATTTCTCATATAAAAACTTAACCTTGGTGCTATAGTTCTCAATCCACTGTCGGCAATACCCCATGAGGCCTAACAACTGCCTAATTTGCTTCTTGCTCCTTGGAGGCGGTATGGATAGTATCCCTTTTACTCTTTCAGGGTCTATTTTCTTTTCCCCCTCCCGTAGATAGTGCCCAAGATATTTTACTTCTTTTTCCACGAATTGAAGTTTTGCTTTAGATACTTTGAGCCCTTTGGCACTCAGGAAGTTGAGTAATCTAATGCTTTCTGCCCGTACTTTGTCCTCTGCTTCCCCAGCAATCAGGAGGTCATCTACATATTGGATAAGGGTCACTCCTTCCCCAGTCTGATATTCCTGCAAAATCTGTTCTAAAGCTTGTCCGAACAAATTTGGAGATTCCATAAACCGCTGGGGGAGCACGGTCCACCTCAGCTGCTGTCTCCTATGAGTGACTGGGTCTTCCCATTCAAATGCAAAGTAATCCCTACTCTTCTCATCTAGAGGACATGCCCAGAATGCATCTTTAAGGTCAATTACACTATAATATTGTTTCGGGACCTAGTCTGCTTAGCAGGGTGTGAGGGTTGGCTACTACCGGAAAACGAGCTACTGTCCTTTTGTTTATTTCTCTTAGGTCATGCACTAACCGGTATGATCCATCTGCCTTTTTTACTGGCAAAATGGGGGTATTAAAGGGAGACATGCAAGGTTCTAAGAGTCCTTTGCTTAGTAGCCTCTCAATCTCGGGCTTCAACCCATTCTTTCCCTCCAGGGAGATGGGGTACTGTTTAACCCTTATCGGTGTCTCTGGATCTTTAATGGTTACCGAGAAGGGGGGTATATTTAACCTTCCTACCCTATCAGGAGTGTACCACACTTCTGAGTTAATTTTTTCCTCATCCTCTACCCTCAAGGGACAGAGTTTTATTTTTATTTCCTCATTTACTACTTCTATATTAATGCCCATTTCTATAATCAAGTCTCTCCCTAACAAATTATAATCTGCTTCTGGTACCAGCAGAAGGTTCCCTATTCCCATTTTGGATCCTGATTCCACCAGTACATTCTTAATAACAGGGACCCCAAAGGGCTCCCCCTTCACCCCTACCACTTGAACAGTTTCTTTTGATATCTTACATCCCTCTGGTAGTACCTGGACTGTTGATCGCTCAGCTCCGGTGTCCACTAAAAACTCAAATTCCTGCCGCTGAGGACCTATTTTTAATTTTATCAAGGGCTCCTGATGTTTCCGTGTCCCCAGCAAATAGAGCCCCTGACCCCTCTAATCTTCCTTGAAGGCTCTCTCATCCTTCAGCCGCTTCCTGCATTCTCTCCGAAAGTGTCCTTTATTTCCGCAGTAGAAGCATACACTTACTTTCTTTTTTCTCCATCTGGGGAACCCCTCCCCCATTTCTCTTGTCCACTCGACTTGTTTTTGGAGGGGTATCAATTCCCCTAGTTTCCCTTACTGCTGCCACCATCATTCTTACTTGTCTCTTGTGACTTTCTTCATCCCTTCTCACATATACTTTCTGTGCTTCCCTCAATAGCTCATCCAGGTCTCTATCTTGCCAATTATCTAATTTTTCTAACTTCTTTCTGATATCTTCCCATGATTTAGCCACAAATTGACGTTTTTTATAGTGCTTGCCCCAACGGTGTCTCAGGGTCTAAGCCCGAGTACATCTGCAGGTTTTTTCTCAAGCGTTCTAGCCAATCCGTAGGTGTCTCCTCCTTTTTCTGTCTCTCATTAAATGCCTTGTTGATGTTCTGCCCTCTAGGCACCGCTTCCCGGATCCCTTGTACTATTATCCCCCTCAGATCCTGCATATTGGTTCTGTGATCCTGCTGCTGATGATTCCAATTGGGATCCTGCAAAGGCCACTTGGTGTCTGCTAAAGGTCCTTGTGCATGTTGTGCATCCCATATTCGCATCCCCGCTCGTCTAATCATGTTTCTTTCCTCGGCCGTGAAGAGAATATTCAATATGGCTTGCAACTCACCCCAAGTATAAATACTGGGTCCCAAAAATTGGTCCAGTCTCTCGGCCACCCCCAGGGATCTTCTAAGAGGCTCCCCATCTCCCTCTTAAATTCCCGAACATCCCCAGAACTCAAAGGTACTGAAACAAACCTTATCGCTGGGTGAGGTCCCTGCCCCCCCCCCCCCCCCCCCCCCACAGGCATTTCTCTTAGGGGATATAGGTTATGCTGTCTAGCCCGACCTCGGGTTATAGGTCCCTGCGGTCCCTGCACTTCCTCGGGGGGCTTGGGATTACCTCCTGCTCCTTGAGGCTCCATTGGAGGTGCATTCGGGATCTGGGGGTTCTGAGGGGGTATGTAAGGAGGTGGGATCAGTAAGGCTTCTTCCTCCTTATTCCTGTCTTTCTTCCGTCCTCCCTCTTTGAGGGGAAACAGGAGTGCTTCACCCCCAGGTCTTGTAACCCATACATTAGCATATTCACTTTCTTCCTGACTAAAAGGAGTTTTAGTGTTTACCCACAAGTTGAGTTTTTGCCTCACCCAATCTTCCGATGATCCAAAAATAGGCCAAAAAATATTCCGGGAAATTTCCTTCCCACCCCATACTTCCACACAATAATGGATCATTTTAGCCTTATCTTTACCCCCTGTGTTAGGGTAATGTTTCCAATTGTCTAATATGAACCCCAGTGGGCTATCTCTAGGCACCGGGGGAAGTTTTATGGGAGTAGAGGGCCTGCTCTTCCCCTGTCCCATCTTCTGGAGTGCCCTCACACAAGTGTGGTGCAGAAGTCACTCGCTTCCCCTTGTTCGTGGCTCACGCCCTCTCGGGCAATGAGAACCGCACTACTGAGGGTCCACTTTCGCTTGGAGAATCCGAGCTGCCGGTTCCCCTCTCAGACACACACACACTCGCAACACTCCAGGATACCCGACCCAGACCGAACGGATTCTTCCACACAGATACTCACGCGTCTTGCGTCTTCGTCCGGACCTTTGTGCACAAAGTTTATAGGGTCTGCCGGCTTCCTTTGCCTAATGCCTTGAATTTAGGTTCTTCGGTGCAATCGAGACAGGAATCGGGTCTACCAGGGCCGCCGACTGATCGGCGGGGCGCCCCCCAGGCAGAACCAAAAGTCCTATCATGCAGGTTGCATCCGAGTCATGGCACCAAATTGTAATAGACTATGGACACAAAGAAAAGTTCCAATAGGAATTTATTAGATTGCAGCAGGCAAGGCAGAGGCAAATACAGCGCTGGACGACAGGGAGAGTCTCCGCTCCACCAACTGCCGCGCCTGGGCAAGTTTTTAGTCCCCTTTTATCTTGCTTCTTTCTCCGATTGACGTGTCCTTCTTGTAGTACTCCGCGCATGCGTGGCGTATTGCTAGGGGGTCTTTTTTTCTGCCTCCCGGGGTGCAGTGATGAAGGCTGGTAGTCATCTTTGGCGCCTTCTTCTTTATATGTTAACTAAGCTTGAGTTCCTGAAACTTAAAGCTGATTAAGCAAGTAGAGAGAAAAAAAAAAAAGATTGAGCAAGAGCATGTTTACATATGGCTTTTCTATAAGCTTAGATAGTAACATAGTAACTTCCTGTTATCTTGAGTTAATTTTCAGTGAACAAAAACAGTTAATGTTTATCACATATTCATACCCCTGTCACCTCCCATTCCTCGCTTCGTATGCTAATTGGCAAAAAGGCTATTAAGCATGCATAATTTGTTTCTTAAAATGAGTCGGGGGTCTCTTCTGGGGAGGGGTAACCAAAAATGAGGAAGTAAGATGAGTCTTCCTCGTCCTGACCTTTCTACCTTTTCACTGCATTCGTGACAAATGAATCCTTGGTAGAACTTATAGTTTCCTGTGTTCAATGGGTTCTTTAAGCAGGAAGTCTGCAGTTATGTTATATCTTATTTACCACATTTTGTTTTTTGTTACAAGCACAGCTACATAAACATAAAGCTGACAAGCAATTAGTTACTAAAACCGGGATAGCTTATCTAGGATCTAGCCTCTGTTAACTGCAAGCAAAGCTTATCTACCTACTTCAGCTAATTCAGCAGCTATTATCTTAACTTTGCTAAAATCCCTACTTCTTCAAATTTAATTTCTCATTCCCCACTTCTTCTTTGAAATGAGTAAATTTGTTTACTCAGTATACAGTCTTCCTCATCTATCCAAGCTGTACAGCTAATGTCTCTCAAGACCAAGCCATATGCCTTTGACAGTGATGTTAAAGCTGCCACTCGTCATAGCATCCTCCAATTCCAAACAAGTATTACAACGGATACCCCCTTATTGCACACCCCTCTGTTTTGAGTCTAAACTCCAGACATTTACTCAAGCATTTATCACAGCATTCAGGACTAATCCTGATGAGTGTCATGGGTAGATGGTAAGCATCATGGAACCCATCCTGTACGAATGCATACTTACATCCCCAAACATCTCTTCCCTCCCACAAGCTTGCATTTGTGACTTTTAGTATCTTGTTTAAAGCCTAACGAGAGTAAGGATCATAAGCTCTTCCTTGGCACCGGTATATCCTGGTCACATACCTACGTGGTATTGTATTGACTCTTGTTATGGCTAAGGCAATTACTACAATAGTTACAACTTTCTACATAATGTCCAAAATAACTCTTAGTCCATTTATTCATTGTTCCGAGTGAGCTTCAGCTTCAGTTCGCTATCACCTGGTGTGACCTTCTAAATTCCCTCTGCAGCTTTCTTCACTCAGGAGTGATGGATCCAAGCCTTCTGTTCTTTGATCTTGATTGCAGTGAAGGTAGTGAGGAGCACCTGGAATGGTCCTTCCCACTGTGGTTCTAAGGTTTTTTCTACAAAAGACTTAACATACACATAATCCCCAGGTTGTACATCATGTACTGCCCCATCTAATTCTCTGTTTTGGGTTCCAGCCACATATTTCTCAATTTCTCTAAGTTGTTTATTTAGGGCCACCATATATCCATGTAGGGTTTCTTCCCCTACTTGAATGGGTGCTGTTCCCCCTTGAACTGCATATGGCCTTCCATACAATATTTCAAAAGGGCTTATTTTCTCTTTTGCCCTTGGTTTTGTCCGAATTCGCAATAAGGCCAATGGGAGAGCCTGGGCCAGGGCAAATTTGCTTCTTGCCCCAATCTCACAATTTGTTGTTTAATCAAATGGTTCATCTTTTCCACCTGGCCACTAGATTGAGGGTGGTATGGGGTGTGCAATTCCCAGTCTATTCCCAGGTGGTGACTTATTTGCTGCACAATTTTTGAAATAAAGTGTGGTCCCCTATCTGAGGATATGGTGGCTGGAACTCCAAATCGTGGTATTATCTCTTGCAACAGTGCTTTGGTCACTTCTCAGGCTGCAGCTGTCCTGGCAGGAAAGGCTTCTGGCCATCCTGAAAAGGTATCAGTTAATACCAATAGGTAACAATACCCTCCCTTCCTGGGTAGTTCTGTAAAATCAATTTGCCACTGTTGCCCAGGTCCACAACCTTTCTCAATTTGTCTCACTTTAGGCTTTGGGATATTTTTAGGGTTAGTTTGGAGGCAAAGACTACACTGACGAGTTACTTGTATCACTGTGCCCTGCAATTTCCTGGCCATGTTTCTTTCTTTCAAATGGTTATACAGGGCATCTATTCCCCAGTGTGTTTTCTCATGTTCCTTCTGTACTAATGACCACAACAAATAGGAGGGTACTACAAGTTTCTCTTCTTCTGTTTCAGCCCATCCTTCCTGGTTATAACTTGCCTTTTCTACCTTGATAAGTTTATTATCTTTCTTATTGTACATTGGCTTACCTTCAATAGAAATTTTTCCATCTGGAATCAATGCTGCCTCAACATCCTTATCAGGTACCACACCTTTTGCTGCGTCTTTTGCCTCTCTGTCCACCAGCATATTCTTTTCTTCCAATTCAGAGCTCACTTTTTGGTGTGCCTTTATGTGCATTATGGCTACTCTCTCAGGTTGCTGTATGGCATCTAATAACCTCAGTATCTCTTGTGCATGTTTAATATTCTTCTCTTGTGAATTCAGCAGTTTTCTTTCCTTCCAGATAGCTCTGTGAGCACAAACTACCCCGAATGCATACCTTGAGTCCGTGTTGATGTTAGTAGTCCAGACTCTATTACCTCCATGCTTGTGGTAACTGCATACCCAGCATGCCTTCTTCCACTGATGACATAGCTGCTTCTATCAGTAAACCAGGTCTCAGCATCCTCAAGCAGAGTGTCCTTCAGATCTGGGCAGCTCGAGTAGGTGGCTTCAATGGTCTCCAGGCAATCATGGATCACTGGTTCTCCTATACTCCCGCTGAGGAAGGAAGCTGGGTTCACAATGTTAGTTACCACAGTTTCAACATCATCTTGTTCAGAAACTTCTGTGGGGAGAGCCAATGTCCCCCTTTTGCCTCAAGGACTGCAGACATCGTGTGAGATACTAGCAGTCATCTTCTGGCCTAGGGTGAATTTGCGTGCCTCTTGGATGTTCACTGCTGCAACTGCTCTGAGGCACCCTGGCCATCCTTTAGCTGCCGTGTCCAGCTGTTTGGAAAGACAGGCCACTGCCCTCCGGTACGGGCCTAAGTTCTGTGCTAATATTCCCAAGGCAATCCCTTGCTTCTTGTGGGAAAACAGGAAAAATGGTTTACTCACATTTGGAAGTCCCAGGGCTGGAGCTGACATAAGGGCTTTCTTTAGTTGGTCAAAGGCTCGAGTTGCTTCTTTTGTCCACTGAAGAGCTCTGCTCCCTTCCGTGATCAAGGCATACAGAGGTTTTACAAGCAACCCATAGTTATAAATCTACAGTCTGCACCACACTGCCATGCCTAAAAAGGTTCTTAGTTCTTTCACTGTCTGAGGTTTCGGGGTCTGGCATATTGCTTCCTTGCGATCTTGCCCCAAAGTCCTTTGTCCAGCCCTTACTTCGTAACCCAGGTAAATAACTGTTTGCCTCACCATTTGGGCTTTCTTCTGGGATACTCGATACCCCTACAGGCCTAGAAAGTTTAGGAGGCTTACTGTCCAGTCCACGCATGTCTCCTGGGTCCGGGTGGCTATTAAGAGATCATTCACATACTGGAGTAACTGTCCTTCTCCTGGTGGAGGTTCCCAGGACTCTAAATCCTTTGCAAGCTGTTCCCCAAATATAGTGAGGGAGTTCTTGTACCCCTGCGGTAACACACACCATGTGAGCTGAGTTTTTCTTCCAGTTTTAGGGCTTTCCCACTCGAATGCAAACATTTTCTGGCTGGCTTCATGGAGAGGGAGGCAAAAGAAAGCATCCTTTAGAACAGTAAACCAAGTTAGTTCAAGTGTTAAATGGGTTAACAAGGTGTAGGGATTGGCAACCACTGGATACAAGTCTTCAGTTACCTTGTTAACAGCCCTTAAATCTTGTACTAATCTGTATGACCCATCAGGTTTCTTTACTGGCAGAATAGGAGTATTAAAATCAGATTGACACTCTCTCAGTAGTCCTAGTTGCAGAAAGTTCTCAATAATTGGGCTAACCCCTTCTATATCTTCTTTCTTTAGGGGGTATTGTTTAACCCTTACTGGCTGTCCTCCTTCTTCAAGCCTGATTTGCACTGGGAGTGCATTCTTTGCTCTTCCTGGTATATTGGAGGCCCACACTCCTGGAAATACTTGATCCATTATTTTCCTAAAATTTTCCTTTTCACTTGCCACTTCAATTTCTTTGGTTATTAGCATTAAGCTTAACAGTTCTACATATTGTTGATCCTTTACCTCCAAACTAATTTCCCCATTTTCGAATATTATTCTTGCTTCCAGCTGCTCTAGCAAATCTCTGCCCAAAAGTGCAGATGGAGCATCAGGCAGGTATAAAAATCGATGGACGCCCCACTGTTTTCCCAATTTATACTTCAATGGTTTGCAAAAATAAGCTCTTTCAGATTGGCCAGTTGCCCCTTTTACCATAACATAGTCATTGGTTACAGGTATTAGGGTCTTATTCAACACTGAAAATGTTGCCCCTATGGCTATCAAAAATTTCACTTCTTTTTCTTTGTTCCCCAGTTTGACTATAACCAGAGGGTCTCCTAGGGTAGGGCCCTCTGGTCCCCCTTAGTCCTCCTTTACATGAGCAACTATTTTTCCTTTTTCTGATCACCTTTTCTAGGTTCATCACCCTTTCTTAATTCTGGGCGCTGGTTTTTCTAGTGACCAAATTTCTTGCAAAATGCCCATTGATCTTTTCCTAGTTGAGGTGTGTGGTGGTTCTTTAGAAAGACCCAGATGACCGTCCATGGCAAAAGGCACAGAGTCTGCTCTTTCCGGGGGGAAATCAATGCTTTATTTAGGTTCCAGCCCCTTGGCGAGTCCAGAGCCAGTAGCTAGCTCCTTCCTCGTCCCCATTCCCAGGCAAAAGAGACCGCCCCGCCCTCTCACAGGGCTTTTACCCAGGGGGGAAGGGCCTAGAGGCAGGGACAAGCCACTACCCAATCAGGGACAAGGTGGGAGTGGAACAGTGTTGGGTTACATTTCAATGTGGGAGGATGGGCACAGCCGAGCAGGGACAAACCACGTGATACAGTTTGAACAGGGGATACAATAGAAAAACATTACAGAACCCAATATAAAATGAAACACAATATAAACCAAATTAACACACTGTAACATCTCCCTCTTTCTTATTAAATTGAGAAGGAGGAAGGCTCAGTCCGTGGGAGATGTTCAGAGTTTGGACCTTGAGTACCTTTAAAGTTGAAGAAGAAAAAAATGACATCTAGTGCAGATAAACTGTTCAGAAAAATACTGTTAAGGGACAATGATAATTAGAAGGAGAGGGTTCGGTGCTTTCTCCTCCTCCAGGCAGCACTGGCCACTTGTGGGGCCTCTGCAGGTGGTTTTGCACTTTTAGGGATGAAAGGTTTCACCCACTTGGCTGGCACCCAATTGGGACCTGAGGGAGTGGACATGCAGGCATACCCACAACCCCAGGTGACTAGATCATGGGGGCCCTTTGTCTCCTTGGTTGCTGGATCCTTTACCATTACTGGTGGCTTTGCTTTCAGCTGCAGTTGGAAGTTCTCTCTGAAATGGCGCACAATTGGTGGGTTAAGATTTTCAAATGTGCAATTTAAAAAGTTCAGAGTGAACAAGGCTTTGGACAACTGGATTTGGGGTGTTTCTAAATTTAGAGACTGATGTTGTTGGCTGAGGACCCTTTTGAGATTTTGGTGGGTCCTTTCCACGATGGCCTGACCTGTCGGGGAGTAGAGGATGCCTGTTTTGTGCTCTACTCCTCATTGCTGCAGGAAGCTTCTGAACTACTTGGATGTGTACGTGGGTCCATTATCAGTTTTTATTGACTTGGGGATGCCCAGGAAGGAGAAAGCCTGTATTAGGTGTTTCATGGCATCACTAGACTTCTCCCCTGTGTGGGCAGAGGTATAGACAGCTCCAGAAAAGGTGTCTACAGAAACATGGACATACCTTTGCCTACCAAAGGACATGATGTGTGTCACGTCCATCTGCCATACCTCACAGCTGTTCAGTTCCCTGGGGTTTGCTCCTGCACTCAGGGCTGGGAGTGTGTTGCTGGCACAAGAGACACTTTGCCACAATTGCCCGAGCCTGTTCCCGAGTTAGATGGAACTGGCGGACTAGGCCTGGCGCATTCTGGTGAAAAAGCTGACGGCTGATTTTGGCTTGATCAAAGATGTTTGGGAGTGGGGCCATTTCTGCAGGCGCAGCAAGAGCATCAGCCCTTCTGTTGCCCTCGGCTATGAATCCTGGTAAATTGGTGTGTGATCTGATGCGCATCACATAAAATTGTTGCTCTCAGTGGGAGACCAGATTTACTAGTTTTGAGAGCAAGTTGAAAAGTGCAGAATTGGAGACCTCACTCAGTACAGCTTGTTCAGCTCTGGATACTACACCTGCTACATAGGCTGAATCTGTGACCAAATTGAATGGTTCAGGAAACTTTTCAAAAGCTCTGACAACTGCAGCCAACTCAGCTACCTGAGGCGATCCTTCCACCTTGACAATATCTTTTTCCCACTGCTGAGTTTGAGGATCTTTCCACGTTATTACTGACTTATGAGAGGCTCCGGATGCATCTGTAAAAACGGTTAGAGCTTTTAAGGGCTTCCTGCTCTGAACATTTTTTAATGACAATTTGAACTGAATTTGTTCTCTAAATAATTTGTGAGCAGGCCGATGAATTGAAATTTGACCTGTGTAGCTATCCAGAGCAAACTGCAAAGCTTCATTTTCATTAAGCAAGTGCTCCAACATTGCTCTTGTGATTTGGCCTGAGTTTATCTCAATTGGGATGTGAATATAATCAAAATCACATCCTGCCAACTCCCTGGTCCGGGTCCTGGCTTTCCAGATCAATTCTGCTACCAGTTCCGGTGGCCTGGTCATTCTTTTGGACCAGTGGTGACTGAGGAAAACCTACTCTATGATTAAGAGGGGATCCCTACAGTCTTTGTCCTTTTTTGATTTTTCTACTCTTTCCCACTGAAAGATCATCCCGTGTAGGTGTGGCAGTTTGCCTAAAATGATGAATTTAAATGGCAAGTCTGATTTGCACCTGTTGGCCTGTCTGGTGGCCACACAGTCCTGCACCTTTTCTAGGGCTGCTCTTGCCTCTTGGGTGAGGGTCCTAGGAGAATTTAGCTCCTCTCCCCCTTTTAACAGATTGAAGAGGGGGTCTAGGTCCTTGGTGGTCAGACCCAGCCATGGTCTTACCCAATTTAAGGACCCACACAACTGCTGGACATCTACTAAGGTCCTGATGTTATTTTTGACAACTAATTTTTGTGGCACAATGGTCTGCTTACCAATCTCCAGACCCAGGTACTTCCAAGGCGGCATCCTTTGAATCTTTCCATCCTGAAGCTCACATCCTGCAGCAACCAAAGAATCGATTGTCAGGTCAAGTGTGTGGGACAGTAAGTCATCATTGGGGGCACACACGAGCACATCATCCATGTAGTGCAGGATGATGGCTTCTCCCACAGCTGCGTGCACTGGGGACAGCAGGGAAGAGAGGTACCAGTGACAAATAGATGGCGAGTTTTTCATCCCTTGGGGAAGAAATTTCCAGTGGTATCTTTTCCTCGGGGCTTCTCGGTTGAGGGTAGGGACCAAGAAGGCGAAACGTGGGACATCGTCAGGGTGCAGAGGGATCTGGAAAAAGCAATCTTTGATATCAATAATTGCCAAATTACAATTTTGGGGGAGCATCGCTGGGGATGTCATCCCTGGTTGGAGAGAACCCATGTCCTCAATGACATTATTAATTTGACGGAGATCGTGGAGGTGCCGCCACTTGCCTTTGTATGCCTTTTTGATAACAAAGACTGGGGAATTTCACGGAGACGTGGTTTCCACAATGTGGCCTTTAGCTAGCTGTTCATCCACTAGCTCCTGAAGCGCCTTCAATTTTTCTTTACTGAGTGGCCACTGCTCTACCCAGACTGGTGAATCAGTTTTCCAATTGAGTTTCTGGGTAGGGAGCTCTTCAGTGGCCTCAGCCTGAAAAACCGGGGGTGCATCTGGGATACCACTTGTGACCCCCCACTGGGCCATCAGGTCTCTCCCCCACAAGGGCTCTGAATAATCCAAAACAAATGGACGCAGTGTAGTCAATTGTCCGTTTAGCCCCTTAATTTTCACAACACTTTCTGACTGTTTCGCCCATTTCATTCCCCCTACACCTTCTACATGCCCAGCCACATTTTGCAGTTCCCAATGTGAGGGCCACATTCTTTCTGGTACAATCATTACATTCGTGCCTGTGTCCAAAACCCCTTTGAGCTTTATGACTTCCCCACCATGACGGACCTCACACACTATTATGAGTTTGTCCCTCCCAATAACTCGTGTGGAGCAAACCTCAGGGTGTTTGTTCCTTGTGATGTCTTTTTCAGGGAACGGGTCAGGTGCTGGAATTTCCTGAGCTATTATCTGCTCCTTAGGCAGAAACAAGGGTGGGTGGACACAGAGCAGCCAGAGAACTAGTTGTTTAGGGTTTGATGAGGCAAGACCTGGAAGGATCTTGATCTCTCTTGGTGTGTACTTGGTGTCCCAAGGATGACATACTTACTGCCAACATGTTGCCCGGAGCCTGGCACCTGTAGATCCAATGAACCTAAATGCCAGTCTGTGTCACTTAGGTGCAAGGATTCTGTCAGTTGCAACCTAAAAGGCTTTTGGAGACATTCTGTGGTTAGACAGGGTCTGCTCACGTCATGATCTGAAAGGGTCATATCTGGTGACTTCTGCTGAAAGGCAGAACTGATTAAAGCAGGATTAGTTAATTTAACATTTGCATTTTCTAGTTTTTTCTCCCCCCTCCTTGGACTTGCCCCATTTATGTCAGCATGCTGGGCAAGCCAGCGCTCACTTTTTAGTTTTTTGAAAAATCCCCTTTGGACCCTTGAGACCCCCCGTCCCCATTGTCCCAGAAGTCCTGAAATTGATTCTTTAAAGGTATGTCCTGGTTTGGAGACAAATTTGGGGGAAAACCCCTGTATAGGATCCCTCTGGGAAGCAAACCCAAGTGGCTCCTTCCTCCAACTAGTCCAAAAAAAAAAACTTTTTTGGAGAAAAGTGGAAAAAACTATTTTACTAAACAAATAAA
Organism: Progne subis subis; assembly: GCA_022316685.1. Lineage (NCBI taxonomy): Eukaryota > Metazoa > Chordata > Aves > Passeriformes > Hirundinidae > Progne > Progne subis. The sequence goes on from JAKJHU010001358.1 coordinate 25,302, forward strand.
GTGCATACAAGTATAAAGAATGAATAATATGAAACAATAAAACCTCTCCTTCTGAAGTGAGATGGCAAATTGAGAAAGTCCTTGCTGTGGGTGTAGCTCGGCTCTCTCTCAGTCTCTCATCAGTCCCAGTCCCTCTGGCGCTGCTGGAAAATGCTGAGGTTCAGGCCCCGGTGGGCCGCAGGTGCAGCCCCCAGTGCTCCCCTGGGTTTTCAGTCCAGAGCAGGTTTAAACAGTTCCAAGAAAAAGGAAAAAAAAACATTCTAGGGAACTTCTCTGCCTTAGCTAGCTGAAACTAACTAAAAGCAAAAAAAAAAAATCTCTGTCCTGAAGTCTCTCCAAGCCTTTGCTGAACACCACCATCCGCAGAAGAATGTGGAGGAGTCAGGCAGTTTTCTCAAAACAAACTCCGCGCTTCTCCTTGCTCTTAGAACCAGTCTTAAAGGCACAGGACTTAATATACAGCACAAACAGAACAGATGATTGGGGATACAAGCATCATAAAGTTACCCTAGGACATTCCACCCCTTATCCCCATATCGTCAATTTACTAAAACTAATATATACTCTAGCTCTACACACACATACATCTATATAAAAAACAATATGCAATATACAGCTACATACAGTGGCAGTACTATTTAGCACACAACGATAATTACACACGGTTCTCACCCAACAATCAGATCTCTCTGGGGTACACATCGTGTGGTTCCATCTTTCTGCATTACCCACCATGTGCAGCCTGGTCCCTGAGCAAAGGCAATCCCACAGATGGGATTCTCTGTACTTGAAGCAGAATTGATCCAAACTGTTTTCTCTAACAAACTTCTTACATGTACTACTGGGACTTTTTCTTTATCTACTATATGTAGGGGCTCAGATTGGGCAGGGCCTGCTCGGTTGGTGGAACCTCGGGTGTTAACTAACCAGGTGGCCTTTGCTAGATGCTGCTCCTAGTTTTTGAATGATCCCCCACCCAGTGCTTTCAGGGTGGTCTTTAGCAGTCCATTGTATCTTTCTACTTTCCCTGAAGCTGGTGCATGATAGGAGATACGGTACACCCACTCAATGCCATGTTCCCTAGCTTAGTTGTTGATGAGGCTGATCTTGAAATGAGTTCTACTGTCTGACTCAATCTTCTCAGGGGTGCTATGCTTCTAAAGAACTTGCTTTTTAAGGCTTAGAATGGTGTTCCGGGCAGTAGCGTGAGGCACAGGGTAGGTCTCTAGCCATCTAGTGGTGGCTTCTACTATGGTCAGCACGTAGTGCTTGCTTTGGCGGTTTTGGGGAAGGGTGATGTAGTCAATCTGCTAGGTTTCCCCATACTTATACTTGGACTATTGCCTACTATACTATAGGGGCTTTACCTGCTTGGCCTGCTTGATGGCAGCACACGTCTCACAGTCATGGATAACCTGAGAAATACTGTCCATGGTTAGATCCACCCCTCGGTCTCGTGCCCACTTATAGGTGGCATCTTTGCCCTGGTGACCTGAGGCATCATGGGCCTATCAAGCTAGGAATAACTCTCCTTTGTGTTGCCAATCTAAGTCTATCTTTGACACTTCTATCTTTGCAGCTTGATCTACTTGCTCGTTGTTTCGGTGTTTCTCATTAGCCCGACTCTTGGGGACATGGGCGTCTACATGACGGACTTTCACAGGTAGCTTTTCTATTTGAGTGGCAATGTCTTTCCACTCATCAACAGCCCAGATTGGTTTTCCCTTACACTGCCAATTGGCCTTTTTCTACTTCTCCAGCCATCTCCACAGAGCATTGGCTACCATTCACGAATCAGTGTAGAGGTAGAGCTTTGGCCACTTCTCTCTTTTAGCAATGTCTAGGGCTAGTTGAACAGCTTTGAGTTCAGCAAGCTGGCTCGACCCACCTTCTCCTTCAGTGGCTTCTGCAACCTGTCATGTGGGGCTCCATACGGCTGCTTTCTACTTTCATTTCATCTTAACGATGCGGCAGGAACTGTCAGTGAAAAGAGCGTAGCATGTTTCTTCTGCTGGCAGTTGGTTGTATGGTGGAGCTTCTTTAGCACGTGTTACTTGTTCTTGCTCCTCTTCATCCATGAGACTAAAGTTTTCACCTTCTGGCCAGTTTGTAATTATTTCCAGAATCCCAGGGCGATTTGGGTTTCTAATGCGGGTGCGCTGAGTGATGAGGGCAATCTATTTGTTCCATGTGGCATTGGTGGCATGGTGGGTAGAGGGAACTTGTGCTTTGAACATCCATCCCAGCACTGGTAGTCGAGGTGCTAGCAGGAGTTGTGTTTCAGTGCCTACTACTTTTGAGGCGACTTGAACTCCTTCATAGGCGGCTAAGATTTCCTTCTCTGTTGGAGTGTAGTTGGCTTCAGATCCTCTGTAGCTTTGGCTCCAGAATCTCAGTGGTCGGCTCTGAGTCTCCCCAGGCACCTTCTGCCAAAGGCTCTAGGACAGGCCATTGTTCTCGGCTGCTGAGTAGAGCACGTTCTTTACATCTGGTCCCGTCCTGACTGGGCCAAGGGCTACTGCATGAGCGATCTCCTGCTTGATCTGGGCAAAGGCTTGTTGCTGTTCAGGGCCCCAGTGGAAATCGTTCTTCTTGCGGGTAACTAGGTAGAGAGGGCTCACAATCTGGCTGTACTCAGGAATGTGCATCTTCCAGAAACCTATAGCGCCTAGGAAAGCTTGTGTTTCCTTTTTGTTGGTTGGTGGACACATTGCTGTGATTTTGTTGATGACTTCAGTGGGAATCTGACGCCTTCTATCATGCTACTTTATTCCTAGAAACTGGATCTCTCGAGCAGGTCCCTTAACTTTGCTCTTCTTGATAGCAAAGCTAGCTTTCCGGAGAATCTGGATGATCTTATCTCCTTTCTCAAACACTTCTTTTGCTGTGTTTCCCTACACAATGATGTCATCAATGTACTGTAGATATTCTGGAGCTTCACCCTTTTCCAGTGCAGCCTGGATCAGTCCATGGCAGATGGTGGGGCTGTGTTTCCACCCCTGGGGCAGTCGGTTCCAGGTGTACTGCACGCCCCTCCAGGTGAAAGCAAACTGAGGCCTGCATTCTGCAGCCAGAGGAATGGAGAAAAATGCGTTAGCAATGTCAATTGTGGTGTACCATTTTGCTGCCTTGGACTCCAGCTCGTACTGGAGTTCCAGCATGTCCGGCACAGCAGCGCTCAATGGTGGAGTCACTTCGTTCAAGGCACGGTAGTCCACGTTCAATCTCCATCCTCCGTCAGACTTGCGCACAGGCCAGATGGGGCTGTTGAAGGGTGAGTGGGTTTTGCTGACCACCCTTTGGGTCTCCAGCTCACGGATCATCTTGTGGATGGGGATCACAGCATCTCGAGTTGTTCTGTACTGTCGGCGATGCACTGTTGAAGTGGCAATTGGCACTTGTTGCTCTTCCACCTTCAGAAGACCTACAGCTGATGGGTTCTCTGATAGTCTAGGCAAGGTATTTAACTGCTTAACATCCCCTGTCTCTACAGCTGCTATCCCTAATGCCTACTTAAATCTCTTTGGGTCTTTGAAATACTCATTTCGGAGGAAGTCTATGCCTTAAATGCATGGAGCCTCTGGGCCAGTCACAATAGGGTGTCTCTTCCACTGATTTCCAGTCAGGCTCACATCAGCTTCCACCAAAGTAAAATCTTGTGAGCCCCCTGTCACCCCAGCAATGGAAACAGATTCTTCCCCCACATGTCTTGATGGGAGTAATGTGCACTGTGCACCAGTGTCAACTAAGGCCTCATATTTTTGTGGTTCTGATGTGCCAGGCCAACGAATCCACACAGTCCAAAAAACACGGTTTTCCCTAGCCTCTACCTGGCTAGAGGCAGGGCCCCTCTAAGCCTGATTATCCTTATTTCCCTGGGCAACTGGAGCTGCTTCTTTCTTGCTAGAACTTCCTCTCACAGTCTTGCTATCTAACAATTTATGCAGCCGTTGTGTCATAGCATCAGTAGATTCTCTATCCTATCTTTTCATGTTTTCTCCACAATCACGCAGGAAGGACCACAGCTTAGCCCGTGGGATGCCTTTTCCCTCTCTATCTAGGGAACGTTTGCGTGTGGTGCTAGAGCCCTTAACTTGTACTACAGAGATCTGGAGAATGTTCTCCTTGAGTTCTTTGTGATTCTCTTCCATCTTGTCTGCTAATCCTCGCACTTGTGTTTCCAAAGCTGCGATTCTTGCATGTGTTGGACCATGCACGGCATCTGCATATGTTCGGAGCTTCTTTGCCATATCCAGCACAGTCTCCTCTGTCTCATCCCGCTTCATTATTGCTAAAGCAGAGGAGTATTCTTGTGGCCCAAGTCGTACAAGTTTTCGCCATATCACAGGTGTACATGGTACTAAGTCGGGGTTCCTAGTGTTTAGGTCATCTGAGAAGACAATCTCCACCACTGCCATTTTTCTCAAGTGCTGAATCCCTTGTTCAATGGTTTTTCACTGGGTTTGCTGCATATAGAGATCGTTGGCACACAGATATCTTTGTGCCATACTTCCTAGGACCTGTTCTTAGAGACTGCAAGGACTAGCTTTCCTCATCATTTCTTGGTCAATAACTGGATTATGTGATAGGGATCTAAGATGTCTCGCTTCAGTGCTATCCAGTATTGTAGCCTCGCCTGCAGCATCTTAAAGACGGACTAACCAACTAATTATAGATTCATCATGTCGTCGAGTATAATCTTTTCTTAGGCCACGAAGGTCCTTCAGGGAAAAGGACTCAATAGTATCACTGGATCTTGTAGCAGTTGGTCGGGCTCCTGATCTTGTAGCAGTTGGTTGGGCTCTTGATGTTGTAGCAGCTGGTTGGGCTTCTGATCGTGTGCTAGTTGGTTGGACTCCTGATCTTGTACCAGTTGGTTGGGCTTCTGATTTTGTATCAGTTGGTTCACCTTTTTACTGTGTATCATCAGTTGCTTCAGCTTCTGATTGTGTGTCTGTTGGTTTGACTCCTGACTGGGTGTCAGGAGGCATTGAGGGTCCTTCACTTGAATCATCGTCTACTGGTCGATCGGTTTTGTCTGTGTGCTTTTTTCTCTTCTTTACTGCAGCAACTGCCGGTGTCTTAGCCTCACTGTCTGGTTTAGCTGCAGCCTGAATAGCTGTGGGGTTGGCTGCAGCCTGAGTGACTGATTTATCTCCCTGCTCCCTTGCCTCTATCTGCTGCCTTACAGTGTTTAGCAGTGTGTGACTCATTCTAGAAAAGCTATAAACTATACAGAGGAAAGTCACTAGGTGAAATACCAGGAAGGTGGTGTCTTTAACATTCAGGAGACTCTGAACATTCTCCAAAAGTGATGTAACTGACTCAAAAGAGAAGAAGGAAAAAAGAGGCTGAAGAGCCTCATCCCCTACTCTTTTTCTAACAAACTGGGTGCAATTATTGATAAATCCCTAAAACATGCTGCTGGAATTAGGACGCAGGGTAGGACGAAAGAACTATAAACTGAACATACCCAGAACAAACTCCAGTATCTTTATAAGCTTCTTGTAAACTATAATCACCGAACCCAGCAAAATAACTATTCTAATTTGTGCATCCTTAGTGTAAAAGCTGTATGTTAGGGACAATATTGGAGCTATTTCTGGGTAGGAAAACAAACCTAGGGACCAGAAAGGTATTAAGACCTCAAAAAAGCCTAGGGAACAGAAATGCAGAAAAGACTCTATTTTAAGAGACATTAGGACTTCAAGAAGCAACATGGCTACTGTCTGTTTAATCCCCACCCAAAGGAGAACTCAAAAAAAAACCCAAAAACAAAAAAAACCAAAAAAAAACAGTTAATGATAATCAATACAAGTTTTTTCCACTCTCTCGTGCCCCGCAGTGGGCGCCAATTAAGGGTATGTCCTGGTTTGGAGACAAATTTGGGGGAAAACCCCTGTATAGGATCCCTCTGGGAAGCAAACCCAAGTGGCTCCTTCCTCCAACTAGTCCAAAAAAAAAAACTTTTTTGGAGAAAAGTGGAAAAAACTATTTTACTAAACAAATAAAGTGCATACAAGTATAAAGAATGAATAATATGAAACAATAAAACCTCTCCTTCTGAAGTGAGATGGCAAATTGAGAAAGTCCTTGCTGTGGGTGTAGCTTGGCTCTCTCTCAGTCTCTCATCAGTCCCAGTCCCTCCCGCGCTGCTGGAAAATGCCGAGGTCCAGGCCCCAGTGGGCCGCAGGTGCAGCCCCCAGTGCTCCCCTGGGTTTTCAGTCCAGAGCAGGTTTAAACAGTTCCAAGAAAAAGGAAAAAAAAACATTCTAGGGAACTTCTCTGCCTTAGCTAGCTGAAACTAACTAAAAGCAAAAAAAGAAAAAATCTCTGTCTTGCAGTCTCTCCAAGCCTCCGCCGAAACACCCCGTCTGCAGAAGAATGTGGAGGAGTCAGGCAGTTTTCTCAAAACAAAATCCGCACTTCTCCTTGCTCTTAGAACTAGTCTTAAAGGCACAGGACTTAATATACAGCACAAACAGAACAGATGATTGGGGATACAAGCATCATAAAGATACCCTAGGACAAAAGGGCATTGAGATGCCCAATGTCCAGCCTGATCACACAGGAGACATGTTTTTCTTCTCTTGAGCGGTGGCCATGGCACAGGCACAGGGGGCATGGAGTCTGCTGTGGCAGCTCTTTGCGGTGGTCTGAATGCATCTCTGGAACTGTGGTGTAGGTGAGCTGTTATGAAGGGAACCTTCCTGGCACACACCTGGAGCATGTCATCTAAGGTTGGAGCCGGTTCCATGGGAAGGCTGAGGATGGCTGCCTTGCAATGTTCGTTCGCATTGGTCAGCGCCATCTCCTCCAGGACCTGTTCTTGGGCTCCTTCATTCTTAACCTGTAACTCGATAGCTCGAGTTAATCTACAAAATGCTACAAAAGGTTCTGATGGAAGCTGCTTTATTTTACTGTAAGGTTGGAAGGACCCATCGGGCTGGATTGAAAAGAATGCATTGGAAGCAGCGTCTTTAATGTGCTCTAAAACAGCTAAAGGAATTTCTTGAGCCTGCTTGAGGGCTGAGACCCATTCACCATCACCACATAGATGTTCTAATCAAATTGGCAAATTATTATTATCAACAGCCGTTTCAGGATTTTGCCAAAGCTCCAGAAGTAAATCTCTTAATCTTTTTTTCCATGTAGAGTCCCAAAGCCTAAACTGTGTGGACGAAAGGAGGGAAGAAAAAAGCTGCCAGAGGTCAAAGGGAACAATAGGATTCCCTGTTAATTTTGCTTTTAAAAGGCTGCGAAAGTATTCACTTTCACGTCCAAAATTGGCCTGAGCTTTACATAAATCCTGAATCGCTTGTTGGGGGAAGGGGTCCCAATTAGTGTGGACAGAATCCCCCCTTTTTGACCGTCAGTATGTGACGGGGGTGGCAGAAAAGCCAGGATCGCTTCCTGCTTCCGGGTTCCTGGCTCCCTCCTCCCCCCCACCCTTTTCCCCGGGGCGTGGGAACTGGGACTCTGGGCAGGGAAACCGTGGGAACCAGAGTCAGGGAGGGGCTGGAGGCTTGACTCACATGGGGTAGACTTGGAAGGTGGAGGTTTGAGGGTCGGGGGCGGAGTAAGAGGAGAGGGCAGTGCCGAGGGTGGCACCGAAGGGAAGGAGGGGTGTGGGGAGAGGAAGGGATTGCGAAAGGGATTGTGGGAAGGAGGGACAGACAAAGAGAGAGGCTCCTCATGGCTCGAGAGCGCATGGCTTTGGCCATTTTGGGTAACAAAGGAGTCCCCTCCATCTTGTGACCCCCCCTTCCAAACTAAGACTAGTTTGGGAATCACTAAGATGGGGGTTTTGAGCACTCAAACTGTCTGCAAAGGTAAACCAAACCCAGGGTTTACAAACTGGGGAAGAAGGGAGGTTTGGGGAAAGTTTAGGGGTTTCTCGAGGAATATCCGATTTTGAGGAAGGGATTTTGGGGTTGGAGAGGGAGAAACTGAGGAAACTGGGGAAAATCCACAAAGAACTAGATTTTTTTTCTTTTCATTTTGTTTTTGCAATGCAAATGAAATTTGCAAGCTCCAAAGAGCAAAATTTGCTTTTTCTTTATCATTAGGGGAGCTTGATTGAGACAATTTTTTTGCAACAGCTTCCCAAAATTCTGGGGAGCTTATTTGCTCTAATGATACATGTGGAAACTGAGAAAACAACCACTAAATTAATTTTTTCAGCTGTTTCTTTGAACAATGGGTCCCCCCATCATCCAAGGCACTTAAATTTTGATAATTGACTCTTTTTTGAGACACAGACAGCCTAGCACCCATTTTTGGCTCAGATTTTAAGTTTCTGTGTCCCCTTTAACTGTGACTGGGAAACTGAAAGTTAAAAAACCTCGCTGGAGAGAAAAAAAAAAAAAAGCCGAAGGGGAAACAGTTACCTTTTCCACCCCCCCCCACGCAGCCAAAACCGAATGCGCTATTAAAGCACCCTGAAGGTTTACTCTGAAAGCAAAAACCTTCCCCCAAAGGAAAAAACCCTTTTCCCTGAGGAACAATGCCTCTGAATAAGATTTTTCCTCAGATAATACTCACCAAAAATCCAGCGTTCAGAAGAATCTTTCACTTCTTTCCCAATCACTCCTTTTGCCTGAGATTGACCCTTTTGGTGCAAAAAGAGCTTCCAGGGAAAGCCAAGTACATAACTCTCTCACTCTGGCCTGGGAAATCATAACGAGGAACCCAAAACAATACTTGTAGATATCCTCCTCCTGACACCTGGTGTTTTTCCAACTTGTTTACTGGTAAAGATGTTTACTAAGAGGCTTTGGTCTGAAACAACCAATAATATCCATTGTACCAAAACACTGGATAAAAGACCTTGTATTTCAATAAACCTTTGCCATAATGCCCTCCGAAGAAATTGGAGTTTTACATATTGTTATTTGAGCCATCCCGAATCGTAATGATGCATGGTGACCCTGATGTTCCTTGCAGCCAAGAGCTGAAGAACAGAAATCTCCCTCTGCCTCCCCTATGAGAGGGAAGGAGTATTCCCCGTGCCTTCCTGGAGGAGCCTGCTCCCTTTGACCACAGGGAAGAGGACCCAGCCAAATAGAGTGGGTCTGGGACGGCACCCCAACGAAGCTAGAGTTCGGATCCCGGGACGAACCACTGTGTAATTGCAACTCTGCATACGCGGGCTGTCAGGGCACAGGTTTTTCCAAAAATGGGAAACTGAAGTTCCACTGAGGAACTGGCCTTCTAGATAGGACAGACTGTGCCTTCTGTGAAGACTTTCCTTCACCGACCGACTGGCAGCTGGGATTTCTCTGCATTGCGAGCGACCGCAGAAGATTCTCTGCTGCCAACAGCTCCCTTCGCCTCCCCCGGCTCCCTCTGCTTCCATCTGCGGGATCAGGGCAAGCGTCTGCACCCCTGCCCTCCCTGCTAGCAGGGATGGTACTCATGGTGTGTCCAGCCAGGCTTGTCACTGCCCGCAGCATCTGCCATTGCTGCCCTCTCACCTCGGCATTTCCAGCCCTGACCTCTGAAGACATGGGACCCTGGGCACCTCCAGTGTGCTTCAGTTTTCCCTTGGAGAGTAGGCAGGCAGCTCGGGTTGCCTTGCCTTAGCTCCTCCTCCTTTCTCTGCATCGCAAATGACCGTGGAACAATTTCTGCTTCATCAGCCACTACAGATGGTGTGTACCCTGAGTTTATCGGATGCCAACCCGCCTCAGATCCAGCTTGACTGTTTCGCAGACTCTGGGTGTTACATAATAACCCTTTCTTTTTCTGCGTGGCCCACCACCTGGCCTTTGGCTGTGGGACCGGGTATCACAGGATCAGGAGGCCGAATACCGGTCTTTGTATGCCCACAGTTTGTCCTGGTCACAAACGCAGGAGGACAAACAGTGGTGGTGTGGCCCTGGGTGGCAGCAATTCCATTCAGCCTTTGGGGGAAGGATTTGTTGACACCCTGGCACACAGGCTGCAGACCGCAAGTAGGCTGCTGGCCCGGGGAGGTGGTGGCAGAGAACAGGGTTTCAACTTGTGACTGTCTTGTAGTTTTCCTATATTTGTCCTAATGTTAGTTATGTGATTTTAGGGCTTGTTTTACCGTGCTTTTTCTTTGTTTGCTCCCTTCGCGGGTGTTTGGGGGCAGTGGAAGATGGAGATGCAGCCCAAAGAGGGCTGTGCTGAGCCTTCTCTGAGGCGGCAACAGCAGTGGCCGGAGTCTTTCTCTGGCCCCTGCGGCATCATGAACACTGCAGCAGTGGCAGGCAGCCAGGCTCTCTTCCTCTCTGTTAGGAAAATTAATCCACAAACACCAGAGGTTTATGTCCAAAAAGGAGACAGAGGAGTCTTTTTACTTTATTCGAATAAAGGCAGAGGCCATAGGGCATTTCCCCTGGGGTCTCTCGGTTTTTCGGAGGACTCAGCCTCCTTTTTATCCTAATTTCCCGGCCGCATTTCCCTCTCTCTTTCCCCACTGGCTGAGGTACTTGAGACGTACAGACTTCCCGAAATGCCTAAGATTCCCCTTTTAATTTATAACCCCCCGCTAATTTTTAATTCTTATGGTATTTATGGGTTTTTCCCCATTGTTGCTTTCATCTTTCAATATTCAATTTCATTTACAAACAAACCTATGGTTTGTTTGTAAAGGCAAATTTCTTCTTTTCCATTCATCAATCAATAGAATCCTTCCCATTGTTTCACTTATCTCTCAGTGCTAGTTTTATCTACCAGCAGACCCAGGGCTTGTTTGTAAAGACAAATCTTGTCATTCCTCTCAATCCTTCCTCTTTTATTTTTAATAATTGTCTTTACAAATTTTAGTTATCATTGACTTAATTTTCTGATTTTGGGTCTTTTTTGATTTTGCAATTATTTGCAGTGACATCAATTTTTGTCCTTTTATAGCCATCTCTGGATCAGTAGGCATGGCTACTACCTGCATCCCTTTGATCACATGTTGAATAAGCTGTACTAAGCAAGGGATCATGCATGGTAAAAAGATAAGAGTTGCTATCACACATAAGAGGAAGAAAAGCATTTGTTTAACCCATAGTCCACCGGGTAACCACGAAAACATGTCCCATTCCCATCCTTTCCATGTTTGGACCAGTACATGAGCTAACTTTCTTATTTCTTTCGTAAATTGTTTCACTACTTTTCCATTGTCATCTATTTGCAAACAGCGATTTGAGTCATTTAATTTGCCACACACTCATCCTTCTTCTGCTAATAAATAATCTAATACCATCTGATGTTGGAATATTGCATTTCTCATCTGAGTAGATTGAGATGACAGAGCTGGCAGATGAGCTTGCTAAGCCACTCTTCATCATCTACCATCAGTCTTGGCTCACTGGTGAGGTTCCGGACGACTGGAAGCTGGCCAATATGACACCCATTCACAAAAAGGGTGCAAAGGAGGATCCTGGTAATTATAGACCAGTCAGTCTGACCTCAGTACCTGGCAAGATAATGGAACAGTTTATACTGAGTCTCATCACGCAGAATTTGCAGGATGGCCAGGGTCTCAGGCCAAGCCAGCATGGATTTAGGAGGGGTAGGTCATGTTTGACCAACCTGATCTCCTTTTATGACCAGGTGACCCGCCTGGTGGATGCAGGGAAGGCTGTGGTTGTTGTCTATTAGGACTTAAGCAAAGCCTTTGACACTGTCTCCCACAGCATACTCTTAAATAAGCTGGCAGCTCGTGGCTTGGACAGGAGCACTCTTCACTGGGTTAGGAATTGGTTGTATGGCCGGGCCCAGAGAGTGGTGTTGAATGGTGCTGCATCCAGCTGGCGGCCAGTCACCAGTGGTGTCCCTCAGGGGTCTGTGCTGGGGCCAGCTCTGTTCAATATTTTTATTGATGACATGGATGAAGCCATGGAGTCTTTCACTAGTAAATTTGCAGATGACACTAAGCTGGGAGTGTGTGTTGACCTGTTGGAAGGACGAAAGGCTTTGCAGAAAGACCTGGAATGGTTGGACAGATGGTCAGGGTCTAACAAGATGAAGTTTAATAAGTCCAAGTGCCGAGTCCTGCACTTTGGCCACAATAACCCCCTGCAACGTTATAGGCTGGGGACGGTGTGGCTGGACAGTGCCCAGGAGGAAAGGGACCTGGGGGTATTGGTCGACAGCCGGCTGAACATGAGCCAGCAGTGTGCCCTGGTGGCCAAGAAGGCCAATGGCATCCTGGCCTATATCAGGAATGGTGTGGCCAGCAGGAGCAGGGAGGTCATTCTTCCTCTGTACTCGGCAGTGGTGAGGACACACCTTGAGTATTGTGTCCAGTTCTGGTCCCCTCAGTTTAGGAAGGACGTTGAGATGCTTGAGCGCGTCCAGAGGAGGGCAACGAGGCTGGTGAGGGGTTTGGAGCACAAGCTGTATGAAGAACGACTGAGGGAGCTGGGGTTGTTTAGCCTGGAGTAAAGGAGACTCAGAGGTGACCTTATCACTCTCTACAACTTCCTGAAGGGTGGCTCTGGTCAGCTGGGGGTTGGTCTTTCTTCAGGCAACAACAGACAGAACAAGAGGACACAGTCTCAAGCTGCCACAAGGGAGATATAGACTGGATATTAGGAAAAAGTTTTTCACGGAAAGAGTGATAAAGTACTGGAATGGCTTGCCCAGGGAGGTGGTGGAGTCACCATCCCTAGAAGTGTTTAAAAAAAGACTGGATGTGGCACTTGGTGTCATGGTCTAGTCGAGGTATTAGAGATGGGTTGGACCCGATGATCTTGAAGGTCTCTTCCAACCTAAAAATTCTGTGATTCTGTGATCAGCAAGAAGGTCAAGAGCTGTAGCTGTCTGGTTCATTATTACTTCAAAGACAGCTTGTAACCTAATTATCCATTTTAAATTATAAATGGGTTCTCTGACACCTGAAATTAATTCATTTGGATTCCATATGGCTGGTCCATAGTGTTGTATGATTCGTTCGGGTGGCCATTCATCCTTTCCCCACTTTTGGGTGCTCCCTCCCACCAGGGATGTATCAATTGACTGCTTTTCTCTAATTAGATCATCATGAACTTTGATTCCTAATTGATTTCCCTGAACTTGTGGTAGTAAAAAGAACAATGGTCTAATATACCCCACATAACATATCCCTGACCAGTCTGAGGGTAACCTGCGGTAAGCATATTGTCCACAAATCCAGTAATGCCCTCTTAAAGCCCAGGTCCCATTGCCAATGGGACCTTTCCAATTTTTATCATCAATTGGTGGGTCAAAGTAAAGCTTGCTTCCTGGGCCTAGTGGTCCCCCAACAATAGTTGCCCTGCCATAAGTATCGCAGTACTTGCACTTCCAAGCTCCCACATGAGGTTTCCACTTGCAGTTACATCCCAGATCTGTTTTATTGGATCCAGACCAGAACCTATTAAAAAGGGTCCGAGTTCCATTCCGGTGCTGCCACTTCCACTGATAATCATGAACAACATGTGTCCTACTTGTGGAATTATCTTGGGGGCAGCTTGAAAATAAAGGGTCAAAACCCCTATCCTTTCCCACTGCTTTACAGCCTTCAAAATCCTTTTGGTGATTATGGAAGGAACACCTTACCCAGCTACCATTACTAGAGCTTAACATGTGTTTGATTCTATATGCCTTGACATCTGGAACAATCATAAGGAGGGCAGTTGGGGGTCCAACAATCTAAACTCAAAGATAAAGTCCAGTCGCAGACACTTTTTCCCCACATATACGCCTCCTGTTCTATTTAGACAATAAATGCCTCTTTCAGAGGAATGAAGCCGCCATGGACCTCCTTCCTCATCCCAAAATGCTGTTCCATTATGGACCTCACTGAGGGTGCTAACCCACCATTTAGGTTCAACTGGGCTAGCGACCCATGGCCAGTCTTCAGATCCCCCTGGCCCTCCGCAGACCCAACAATTGCTAAGGTTAAAGGTTTTTGCTACTTCTTCTCCTAAGGTTAAAAAATTATTTTCCCATTTTTGGCCCCAACCTAACAGGCAATATAAAGGTAAGATTATTAAGAGAAATATTCTAATGGTGTAATCTAATCTCCTAACCTAATTTTCACTTTCACATTTGTAGTGGATTATGTAACCTAGAAATGTGTATTCTATTTCATCTGTTGAAAGCTGTTTTTTTGGGAGATGTTTTGTCCTCCTCTTGCTCCTCCAGAGGGGAAGGAGGAGGATGCCTCCTGATAATGGCCCAGCCATTAAATCCAGGAGGGGCAGTGTTTCTTATCTCTTTCATCACCCCTCCATCCTCCAGGGGGACATGTTCTGATAATGGGCCGTTAGGGCCCACCAATGACATGACACATTCCACCATCCCATTGTGAGATGCTCCACCCGGTGGAGGAGGAGCCAGCTGTTCCTAGCTAGATAAAAACTGGGACTGAAGGACACAAGGTATCCTATTTTTTCCACTGGATTCCTGGAGGAAGACTGGACTCATCTCACCACCACTGGATTTTCTACAGGACCATCTCTACTCCACAGAACCACATCTGTTACTCCAGGAGGACTTATTTGGACTGCTTCCAACACCCTGACTACCAGGGTGCCAGGTCATATCCCTGACTCTGTCAAGGTTTTTTTCAGGACCCTTGTTTGCTTCCTTGCTTGTATTTTTTGTACTACTACATTTGTATTTTCCTTTTTATTTTTAATATTCCTCGTAAAGAACTGTTACTCCTATTTCCCATATCTTTACCTGAAAGCCCCTAATTGCAAAATTATAATAATTAGAGAGAAGGGGGTTTACATTCTCCATTCCAAGGGAGGCTCTAGTTTCCCCTGGCAGACAACTGTCTTTCAAAACCAAGACAACATTGTCCTCCACACCACCTGTGGTGAGCGAAGGCACAGAAACAGCTTAACATAAAGAAAACAATGACAGCGAGGATTAGCCCCCAATGACTGGAGATCTGAGAGGAGGGATGCCCACACAAACCATTTCAGCAGGCAGTCTGTGGGTAGGCACACAAAGCTTCCCCCGATGTCGACGCACTGGCTACTGCTCCAGTCCACTCCTGAAGAGTGTCAGTTGTGGCTTCCCATGCTTCTCTTCCAGCTGAGATGTCTAAATCTCCAGGGCCTCAGAGACATTGACCCGAGTGTGGTGGGTCCACCCGAGTTCTGCTGTCTTGACGGCTGTTTCTGTGGTCAGCAACACTTGGAAAGGTCCATGCCACTTAGCCACTAGTGGTGCTTCTTTCGACTCCTCAACTAGGACCCAATCTCCTGCTTGGATGTTGTGAACAGCAAAGCCCAAAGGTAGGGTCTGTGCCAGCTGAGCTTCCTGTTGAAGAGATTTCACAAGAGACAGTATCCTGGCCACATATTGTTTTAAATTTACATCACTTATCTCTACCACCCCACTAGGCTGGGAATTGTAAGGGTAAGGAATTCCAAACATCAGTTCAAAGGGAGATAATTGAATATCTCCCCTGGGTCTAGCCCTTATCCTTGCTAAAGCCAGTGGCAAGAGCCGTACCCATGGCATCTTAGTTTCTATTACTAGCTTCAAAAGGTGTTTCTTTATTTTTCCATTCATCCTCTCCACCCTGCTGGAACTCTGGGGATGCCAGGGGGTGTGGAGATTCCATCTTATCCCTAGAGCAGTCATAACTCCTTGAAGAATTTTTCCTGTAAAATGAGATCCCCTATCTGAGTCTATTGCTTCAACAATCCCATGTCTTGGAATTATTTGTTCCAAAAATACTTTAAGAACTGATCTTGTAGTTGCTGAAATGGCAGGAAATGCTTCTGGCCACCCTGTTAACTGACATACTATTACCAGAAGGTATTTAAACCTTGCCACTCGTGGCATTTCGGTAAAATCCACCTGGCATCTCTGGAAAGGACGTATAGCCCAAGGCCTCTCTCCCCTGGCAAGTTTCTTTGTAACTCTGTTATTGGTTTTAGTACAAATCAAAGAACCTTCAATAGCTCACTTTGCCAGGGTAAAAAGACTCACAGCAGCATACATTTTGAGGAAAGCTTCTGCCAGTCTTTGAGAGCCCAAATGGCTCCCTTCATGGAGTTGTTTTAATAACTGTAAGGCCAGAGCTTTTGGTATCCACTGTTTACCATCCCTTGTAAACCAATTACCCCATTTTTTCTCTGCCCCACTCTTTTTAATTATCTCAAGTTCTTCTGGTGGAAAAGACAGTTTCTCTGGCAGTGATGCAGTTACTAGGAGCAAGGGGAGGATCTTAGAGATTTCTGGTGACAGTGCAGCTTTTCGAGCTTCTTCATCAGCCAGTCGGTTTCCTATTGCCTCCTCTGAGTACCCTGTTTGGTGCCCTTTAATGTGTATGAATGCTACCTTTTTTGGTAAGTTCACCACCTCTAACAGGCCAGAGATTAAGTTCTCATGAACTAGCTTCTTTCCCCTGCAGGTTAATAAACCTCTTTTTTCCCATAGTTTCCCGAATGCATGTATCACCCCACATGCATATTTAGAGTCAGTAAAAACATTCATTGTCTTATCCTGGTATAACGCACAGGCTCTCACAAGTGCATAGAGCTCTGCTGTCTGAGCTGACCAGGTGGATGGTAACCTCCCCCCTTCCTTTAGATGCTTTCCATTCACGATAGAGTATCCTGTAAATCGTCTCCCTTCTACTACCTTTGAAGACCCATCAATAAACACATTTTCTCCCTCAGGCCATGGAGTATCTCATAAATCTTTTCTAGCCCGGGTCTGGAGATCTAATACCTGAATGCAGTCATGGGTTTCTCCCTCCCCCTCTTCTTCAGGGCCGTTCAAACAGGAGGCTGGGTTAAACCCTCCCCCACTTTTAAATTCTAAACCCTCCTGTTCCATTAAGCAGGATTCATACTGTAATAACTGAGTGCTGGTCATCCATTTAGAGGCTCTCTCGGTTAACAAAGCTTTAATCTGGTGTGAAACTTTAACAATCAGATAACCTCCCCTTGTCAGCTTTCGAGCCTCAGCCACCATCAGAGCTGCAGCTGCACAGTTTCACAGACAATGAGGCCAACCCCTGGCCACCGTGTCTAAGAGTTTTGAAAAATAAGCAACAGGCCTCCGTGTCCCCCCCATGCTCTTGCACTAAAACTCCTTTACAATGACCCTGTTTGACATCCACATATAGTTCAAATTCCTTTTCAGTGTCTGGAAGAGCTAAGACTGGGGCATTAACCAGTTTGTCCTTTAATTTTTTAAAGCTTTGCTCTCCCTCTGGTGTCCATACCACGACATTAGGCGTGTCTTGGGTTAAAAGGTCGTATAAAGGTCTGGCCACAACAGAAAAATCTTCAATCCATACTCTACAGTACCCCACCAACCCTAAAAACTGCCGTAACTCCTTTTTTGTCTTGGGTAATGGTACTTGTAAAAGCCCTTGTATTCTTTCCAGATCAATACACCGCAACCCCCCAATCAAAATATGTCCCAAATATTTGACCTTTTTTTCTACCAACTGCGCCTTTTTTTCAGACACTCTAAGTCCTTTCTTAGCAAGAAAATTAAGCAGCTGTACAGTAGTCTCCTCAACCACCTTTTCCTGTTCCCCTGATAAAAGCAAGTCATCAACATATTGACTTATTAAAGAAATATGGTTATTGATCTAGTATTGATACCCAACTGTGATGGACAAAAACTCTCTAACAGTTTAAAGTTAGAAAGTGTATGTTTATTATGGCCGGGCAGCATGCGGGATAGTTCTCCAATACGCGCTGCGAAATTCACAGGTAATTGCAAAGCCTTTTATTTACAAAAGCCTTGAATACCCAAAATACAAATGCATATTCATACCCCTGTCACCTCCCATTCCTCACTTCTATGCTACTTGGCAAAAAAGACTATTAAGCATGCATACTTTGTTTCCTAAAATGAGTCAGGGGTCTATTCTGGGAAGGGATCACCCAAAATGAGGAAGTAAGATGAGTCTTCCTCATCCTGACCTTTCTACCTTTTCAGTGTGTACGTGACAAATGAATCCTTGGTAGAACTTACAGTTTCCTGTGTTCAATGGGTTCTTTAAGCAGGAAGTCTGCAACTATCTTATGTCCTATTTACCACATTTTGTTTTTCATTACAAGCACAGCTACGCAAACATAAAGCTGACAAGCAATGAGTTACCAAATCCAGGACAGCTTATCTAAGATCTGGCTTCTGTTAACTGTGAACAAAGCTTACCTATCTACTTCAGCTAATTCAGCAACTTATTATCTTAACTTTCCTAAAAATCCTTAATTCTTCAAACTTAATGTCTCAATATTGCAACAACCTAACTCCTGAGGGTGGAGTAAATTCTCTTAATATTTTCTGCAAAGCTTGCCCAAACAGAACCGGCGACTCAGTGTAACCTTGAGGTAAAACCGTCCATGTCAATTGTTTTACCATTTTCCCTCCTTCCTCATGTTCCCACTCAAAGGCAAAATACTGTTTACTGTCTTCTGTAATTGGACACCCCCAGAAAGCATCCTTTAAGTCCAGTACTGAATTATACTGGTGTGAAGAAGGGATCTGATTCAGGATTGTATAGGGATCCGGAACTGTGGGATGCCTTGCTTTGACAATTTCATTTATTATTCTTAAATCCTGCACCATTCTGTAGGTTCCATCTGGTTTCTTAACTGGCAGGATAGGGGTGTTATAGGGAGACATACAGGGTTCCAAAAGACCCTCCTTTAGCAGGGACTCAATGATAGGCTGTAACCCCTTCTGTCCTTCCCTTGAAAGAGGTTATTGCTTTTTAGACACCACTTGTCCTGGTTGTTTCAAAGTAATTTGGAGAGGCTCTATGTCTAGTTTTCCATATTTTCCTAGGGCTGCCCACACTTCCAGATTTATTTCAGCATAAGCCTTCTCAGACATTTTACATAAAGATATCACAGTGTTGGACTCTGTGTCATTTTTTACAATACTAATTTGCATTCCCACTTTAGCCATCAAATCCCTTCCCAGTAAATTACAATCACAATTAGGAACAAACAGGAATTTGTGTATTTCAAACCTGTCCCCCACATCTATTAATAGCGGTTGAATAAAATACACTCGCTCATCTTTTCCACTTACTCCTTGAATGACTAATGATCTTTTTCATAATGCCCCCCCCCCCCCCCCCCCCCCCCCCCCCCCCCCCCTTAGGTATAAAATTTAAAGTGTATCGAGAGGGCCCTGTATCTGTCGTCTGGATCTCTCTGAAGAACCACCACAGCTGGCACCTAAACATGCGGCTCGAAGCCACAAGGCGCTCCCAGAAAGCTGGAAGAACCCTGCGTGGAGCATGTGGCAGAGGAACCTCACGCAGGTACGTGAGTCCCGAAATGTAGCCCACCCACGCAGAGACAGACCCGTCAGGCTTGGTGTTCGCTGTGGAGTCTCCGAAACACAGGATTCCACAGGCCAGGGCTGTTGTTTTTTCCTTTGGACTTAAAAAACCCCTCAGAGTCCTGCAAAGAAGCCCCCTGAATGGCAGGCGGATCCCAGAGAAGGTGACCACATGTTCGTGGAAAGCCAACCCTGGGAACCAAGACTGGAAGCTCTTTTTGCACCAAAAGGGTCAGTCTCAGGCAAAAGGAGTGATTGGGAAAGAAGTGAAAGATTCGTCTGAACGCTGGATTTTTAGTAAGTATTATCTAAGGAAAAATCTTATTCAGAGGCATTGTTCCTCAGGGAAAAGGGTTTTTTTCCTTTGGGGGAAGGTTTTTGCTTTCAGAGTAAACCTTCAGGGTGCTTTAATAGCGCATTCGGTATTGGCTGTGTGGGGGGGTGGGGTGGAAAAGGTAACTGTTTCCCCTTCGGCTTTTTTTTTTTTTTCTCTCCAGCGAGGTTTTTTAACTTTCAGTTTCCCAGTCACAGTTAAAGGGGACACAGAAACTTAAAATCTGAGCCAAAAATGGGTGCTAGGCTGTCTGGGTCTCAAAAAAGAGACTATTATCAAATTTTAAGTGCCTTGGATGATGGGGGGACCCACTGTTCAAAGAAACAACTGAAAAAATTAATTTAGTGGTTGTTTTCTCAGTTTCCACATGTATCATTAGAGCAAATAAGCTCCCCAGAATTTTGGGAAGCTGTTGCAAAAAAATTGTCTCAATCAAGCTCCCCTAATGATAAAGAAAAAGCAAATTTTGCTCTTTGGAGCTTGCAAATTTCATTTGCATTGCAAAAACAAAATGAAAAGAAAAAAAAGCCAGTTCTTTGTGGATTTTCTCCATTTTGTACTTTTGCAGACAGTTCGGGTGCTCAAAACCCCCATCTTAGTGATTCCCAAACTAGTCTTAGTTTGGAAGGGGGGTCACAAGATGGAGGGGACTCCTTTGTTACCCAAAATGGCCAAAGCCATGTGCTCTCGAGCCATGAGGAGCCTCTCTCTTTGTCTGTCCCTCCTTCCCACAATCCCTTTCGCAATCCCTTCCTCTCCCCACATCCCTCCTTCCCTTCGGTGCCGCCCTCGGCACTGCCCTCTCCTCTTACTCCGCCCCCGACCCTCAAACCTCCACCTTCCAAGTCTACCCCATGTGAGTCAAGCCTCCAGCCCCTCCCTGACTCTGGTTCCCACGGTTTCCCCGCCCACAATCCTGGTTCCCACGCCCCAGAGGGGAGGAGGGGGAGCCGGGAACCCGGAAGCAGGAAGAGATCCCGACTTTTCTGCCACCCCTTTCACATATCAACAGTCAAAAAGGGGGGCTGTTGTCCATGGTGATTGGGACCCCTTCCCCCAACAAGCGATTCAGGATTTATCAATGTCACCCAGGTTTTTCTGAGTTTTTTAAAGCCTTTTGATTTTTCATAAAATGGAGTCAGACTTTTTAGCTACTGTACAATATTAGGAGCAGTTTTTGCCTTTTCTCACACATGTAACATAAACAAATCCTTTGTTTTTCATTCTCTGTCCTTTGCATATTTCTAACCTGAAAACAATTGTAACTGACAGCTGGTCTGGCCATTCGGCTGAGGGGTGAAAACTCCAGAAGCCAATCCACAGCCAGACCCACAAATGTATAAAAAGTAAGAAATAAACAGGCAGAGGGTCTGTCGGCCTTGGCTCTCTCAGAGGAACAACTCTGCCCTGCGTAATCTCTCGCCTCCGTGTGATTGCTTTGCGTATCCCAATCACAAGTGGTGACCCCGACGTGTGGGAGAAACAGTCTGGTGAGGTTTTCCTTCCCTTTTTTCCCTGTTGTGTGCCTGCCATGCAGGATGCTCTGGTATTGGAGCTTTGGGAGGACCTCTTGGAGCGGAAACACGCTGAGATCTCCCGGGAGGGGCTTCAGCATCTGTTCACGTGGGGCAGATTCCGTGGGTTCTTTCACACGCCAAATGCTGTGCTCAGTCAGCAGGTATAGTTCCTCCTGGGGGAATGTCTGATGGGCGCCCTTGAAATAGAATATGATGAGGAGATTGCAGACTTGTTGCTGCAGTGGAAGTTATTTGAGAGGGCTGCGTGGAGGCTGATCCCCCCTAGCTCGCAGGCTGCTTCCCCCGTTTCGAAGCTGGACGGGGGGCTGGAAGGGGGCGGGGTCATTATATCAGACCCAGAAGTAT
The DNA here is from genome assembly GCA_022316685.1 of Progne subis subis. Taxonomy (NCBI): domain Eukaryota; kingdom Metazoa; phylum Chordata; class Aves; order Passeriformes; family Hirundinidae; genus Progne; species Progne subis. The sequence continues at coordinate 46,779 of JAKJHU010001358.1, forward strand.
TGTCTGAGTCTGAGCTTCAGCTCCCTTGTGAGACGGACTCAACCCCTCCCTCCCCGGTCCCTGCGCCGGGTGGTTTTTTCCCCTCAGGCTCTGGCGGTGATCTCCTACTGGGGGGGCACGTCCCAACCCCATCGGTGCTGCTCGGGCAGCGGGGGGGTGGGACCCCGCCAAGCCTGTGGCCGGTCAGTCCCCCCTGTCCCCGCGCCACGGAGCCGCCAGAGTGGGGCGGAGCCGCCTCCCCTCCATGCCTTTCTGGCGTTGGTGGGGGGGTGGCCCGGAAAGGCCCCCACTGTTGTTTGACCGGGATTCGGTCACTGTGTGGTGTCTGTGCCGCCGCACGACCATCACCTATCCGATGGAGTTGGGTGTAGCGGCGCACCCCTCCCTGCCACCCGGGCCGGGCCCGGAGGGGGGTGCGTTGGCCGCTTCTGTCCCCACGCCGCCTGCTGAGGGGGCGCAGGGCAGGGACACTGCCGGAGGCAAGGTCCCAGTCAGTCCTTCAATGGACGCCGCCCCCATGGGCGGGCTGACAGCTCCACCCCGCTCGGGGGTGGCAGTGCCTGCAGGCCTCTGCCCCCCCGCAGGGACTCTTCTCGGGGCGGTCCCGGACACTCCACTCCCCACACCAGCCCCGTGGGCTGCAGCTGGGGGCGGTGCTCGAGGGGTGGGGAGAGACTCTGGTACAGCCAGCTGTGATGGGCTGCCGGCGGGGGATGGCGCGACCCCTGGAGTGGCTGAGGTGTGGTTGCCGTCTCTGCCTCAATACAGCCCGAGCTCCCCACCTACGCCGGGATGTGTGCCCGCCGCGGAGCCCTTTGACCGGTCTCCGGCGGCCGGTGCCGTGGCGCTGCTGGCGGACTCCAGCCCCGCCGTGGATGTGGTGGGCCCAGCACCAGCAGCTGGTCCGGCCCTGCCTCTGCTTTCTGCTGCGAGCGTTACGGCGGCGGCGGCGGGCACTGAGGTGTTTAAGTTCAGTGCAAACGGGGACACGGCAGGAATGCGGCCGGCCTTTGACAAGAGCAGAGGGTCCCACGCTGTTGGGTCTTCGTCCACAGCCTGCTGGACGCTCCCCCCCGTCAGGTGACCGTACGCCCAAAAGACCGCAGGCAGTTCAGGGGGGAGGTAAAAGCTAAGGTTGAAGGACTGAACGGTGGTGCTGATGCTGTTGCTGGACATGCGGTGTCTAGTGTTCAGCCGGTCCCCAGCCAAGTGCCTGCCTCTGACCCTGTGGAGCCCACAGGGCAGGATAAGGCAGGTGCTGCTGCTTCATCTGAGGGTCTTCAGGCCTTCCCTGTCCTTCAGGGTGCTACTCATAACACCTATCAACCCTTGCCTTGGCAGGCCTTGACAGAACTGCGTGGTGCAGTCGGGAAGTATGGTCTGGGCTCAGCTGAGGTGATGCAGGTTCTCCGTTATTTTAATGCCAGTCTCTTGATGCCCTTTGGCATTCGGAGCTTGGCTCGAGCCCTTTTCCCACCAGTTGAATATGACTTCTTTGAGCATAAATGGACTCAGTTGGCAGTCAGAGCAGTGGACCGGAATAGGACACTGGGTCCAGGTGATCCTAGGCGTATGGTTAATACCGATATGCTAATGGGAACAGGCAATTATACCAGGGCCGAGGGGCAGGCTGGTTTTGAACCCTTGGTCCAGGAGCAGTGCCAGCAGACAGGCATGGCAGCCCTGGTTCAGACCATACAGCTGGCTACTCCACAGGAGTCCTTTGCAACTATCGTCCAGGGAGTCGATGAGCCCTTCCTGTGCTTTGCAGGACGGCTGACTGCTGTGGTTGAGAAGCAGGTGAGTGATCCTGCGGCAAGGAAGCTCATGCTTCAGTCCCTTGCTCGAAGCAACTGCAATGCTGTTTGCAAGAGGATAATTGAGGCGCTTCCTGGGGAACCATCCATGTCGGAGATGGTTGGGGCCTGTGCGAGGGTAACCCCTTCCAGTCAACAGATGGTTGCTGTAGCTATTGCTGTACAGCCAGCCATGACTACGGTTTTCCAACCGACGGTGGCTATGGCGGTCCAGCCAGCCGTGCCTACCGCCGTGCAACCGGCTGCGGCTGCTGCTGTGCAGCCTGCTTGGATCATTTCCCAGGGGGTGCACCAGCAGCAATGGGGTGCTTGGGCCAGGAAGAAACAGGGAAGAAAGGCACAGAAGCCTGCGGCTATCTTGTTTCATTGTGCACGATGTGGAAGGCTTCCTTGAGGAGTTGGCCCATATCCTCCCATTCTCCACACCACTCAGGATTTCCTCTGCCTGGGTCAGGAGTTTCATCAGCCCCTCTAGAAATCTCAGTCCATATTCTAGAGAAGCTGCAGACTGTATAGAGGAGGCTTACCAGATGACATACCAGAAAGATGATCTCTTTAACACTCAGGGGAAACTCAACATTCTCCAGCAATGATTTAACCGATTCAGAGGAGAAGAAGGAAACAAAAGACTGCAACGCTTCATCCTCTGCTCCTCCTCCCACAAACAGGGTGAGTAACCATAACCATGACCCATACATACTAGGAAAAGACCTCAGCACCTTTATAAACTTCCTACAAATTATTATCATTAAAACAAGGCCAATAGCTACTCTAATACGTGTCCCTCTACTGTAAAAACTGCGTATTAATGACAATATTGGGGCTATCTCTGGATATGCAAATAAACCTAAGGACCACAAAGGTATTAAGACCTCAAAGAAGCCTAAGGATCCAAAACACATCAAGGCCCCCACCCCAAGAGACATGAGTTCAAACAGCATATTTACTGACTGCTAAATACTAATCAGTTCAGGGTTTTTCCACTCTCTCGAGCCCCACGTTCGGGCGCCAGGAAGTTTGTGGTGGTTTCAGGCAGATTTTGGGAGAAATCCTCCCAAGGGGCCCCTCTCCCCTCCCCCAACCGGTTCGGGAAAAAACTTCCTCAGAGAGAAGTGGAAAAAACCTGTTTATTAAACAGGCAAAGCACTCCCAGCACAATACCCGATGACAAGAGCTTCGTGCCGCTTACGGAGGGATAACAAACTTAAAGAAAGTCTCTCCTCTTGAAGATTGTCAGTGTGCTCCACCACTCTCTCTCCGCTGACGTTGGAAAAAAAAAGATGTGCAGGGCTGGTCTTGGTGGTCTCGGTGGGGTGGGTCCCCTGTGGAGGCTCCCCGGTGCTTCCCCAGGTCGTCAGTCCGGAGAGGTTGGAACAGTTCCGAGGAGAGGGCAAAAAAAAAAAAAAAAAAAAAAAAAAAAAAAAAAAAAAAAAAAAAAAAGAAAAAAGGAAAGAAAAAAAAAGGAAAAAAAGAAGAAAGTAAAAAGCAAAAAGCTTCAGCTATTCTACAGCGTCTAAACTATGCTAGCACTAAAACTAACTAACTGCCCGGGAAAAAAACAACAGAGCTTCTTCAGTCTCGCCGAGTTCCAGCTCCCCCGCTTCAAGGTCACTCCGAGGAGCAGAGTTTTCCTGGGGAAAAACAAACCGCGCTTGCCCTCCCCCCTGCACCCAACAGACGATTGGGGATACACAGTCACCCCAGGACAGCCTCACAGCAGGTACAGCAGTTCCTACAGTTATGGGGTGTGTCACATAATTTTGGCATCCCTCATTCTCCGACGGGACAGGTGATTGTAGAACGTAATCATGGTACACTCAAGCGTGTTCTTCAAAAACAAAAACGGGGAATGCAGGGTGAAACCCCACACAGTCGGTTGGCAAAGGCTTTGTACACCATCAATCACCTTACGATGCCGCAGAACTCAAATAATCCTGTCATTTTGAACCATCATCTCTCATTGCAGGCTTCGGTTGGTGTGCAACAGCCTCGAGCAAAGGTTCAGGTCTGAAATTTAGTCACCAAAGAATGGGAAGGACCCTATGACCTAATCGCTATGGGGCGAGGGTATGCGTGTGTGTCCACGGACACTGGGACATGCTGGCTACCTTCAAAGTGTGTCTGTCCTGACCTGCGACCACAGAGGCAGAATTCAGCTGACAGGCATGGTGGAAGCCGTGATCAACTTGAAAGTCACCAAGTGGATGAATCCTCGAGTGATCACTCTGATGATTCCTCCACAGACAGTGACTGAATTTGTATATATTCCCTTTGTAAATTTGTTCATTTTTCTTTTTCTGTTTTGCTTTTTTTGTAAAGTTAAAAGGGTGAGATGTCACCCTGGTTTTTCTGAGTTTTTTAAAGCCTTTTGATTGTTCATAAAATGGAGAGAGACATTTTAGCTACTGTACAATATTAGGAGCAGTTTTCTCTTTTTCTTCACACATGTAACATAAACAAATCCTTTGTTTTTCATTCTCTGTCCTTTGTTTGCATATTTCTAACCTGAAAACAATTGTAACTGACAGTTGGTCTGGCCATTTGGCTGGAAGGTGATAATTCCAGAAGCCAATCCACAGCCAGACCCACAAATGTATAAAAAGTAAAATAAACAGGCAGAGGGGCCTCGGCCTTGGCTCTCTCAGAGGAACAACTCTGCCCTGCGAAATTTCTCGTCTCCGTGTGAGTGCTTGGCGTATCCGGATCACAATGCAAAGCTCAGATCAAATTTGGATATGAAAGTGAATACTTCTACAACCTTTTAAAAGCAAGTTCAGATTGGAATCCTATTGTTCCCTTTGGCCTCCAAAGAGATTTGCTTCCGGAGCGTTGGCAAAATCCTGAAATGGCTGTTGATAATAATAATTTCCCAATTCTATTGGAACATCTATGTGGTGATGGTGAATGGGTCTCAGCCCTCAAGCAGGCTCAGGAAATTCCTTTGCTTCCTTCAGAACCTTTTGTAACATTTGTGGAGCGATTAACAAGTGCTATCAAGTTACAGGTTAAGGAGGAAGGAGCCCAGGAATAGGACCTGGAGGAAATAGCTCTGGCCGATGCAAACGAACGGTGCAAGCCAGCTGTCCTCAGCTTGTCCATGGAACCGGCTCCAACTTTACATGACATGCTCCAGGTGTGTGCCAGGAAGGTTCCCTTCATGACAGCTCACCAAAGCCAAAGTTCCAGAGTCAAACCACCACTAAAAGCTGCTGCTGCAGACACCGTGCCTCCTGTACCTGTGCCAAGACCACCGCCCAAGAGAAGAACGTGTCTCCTGTGCGATCAGGCTGGACATTGGGCATCTCAATGCCCTTTAAAGAGACAGTTACTGGACTTTCGGGACGATGGGGGGTCTTCGAGGCCCAAAAGGAATTTTTCAAAAAACTAAAGGATGAGCGCCTGCTTGCCCAGCATGCTGACATAAATGGGGCAAGTCCAAGGAGGAGGGGGGGGGGAAATCTGGAAAATGCAAATGTTGAAATAACTAATCTTGCTATAACCAGTTCTGCCTTTCAGCAAAAGTCACCGGATGTGATAGTAAAGGATCCAGTGACCAGAGAAACAAAAAGTCCTCATGATCTGGTCACCTGGGGTCGTGGGTACGCCTATGTGTCCACTCCCCCAGGTCTCAAGTGGGTGCCAGCCGACTGGGTGAAACCTTTCATCCTTAAAAGTGCAAAGCCACCTGCAGAGGCCCCACAAGTGGCTAGTGCTGCCTGGAGGAGGAGAAAGTGCCAAACCCTCTCCTAATTATCCCTTAAGAGTGTTTTTCTAGACAGATTGCTTGCACTAAAGGTAATTTTTTTTCTTCTTCAACTTTAAAGGTACTCAAGGTCTGAACTCTGAACATCTCCCACGGACTGAGCCTTCCTCCTTCTCAATTTAATAAGAAATATATGGGGGTGTTACAATGTGTTAATTGGGTTTATATTGTGTTTCATTTTATATTAGGTTTTTGTAATGTTTTCTATTGTATCCCCTGTTCAAACTGTATCACATGGTTTGTCCCTGCTCAGCTGCGCCCATCCCCCACACTGGAATGTAACCCAACTCTGTTCCACTCCCACCTTATCCCTGATTGGGTAGTGGCTTGTCCCTGCCTCTAGGCCCTTCCCTCCTGGAAAAAACCCCTGGACGGCCGAGGGCTCGGTCTCTTGGTAAGAGGAATGACAAGATTTGTCTTTACAAACAAGCCCTGGGTCTGCTGGTTGATAAAACTAGCACTGAGAGATAAGAGAAACAATGGGAAGGAAAAAACCATAGGTTTGTTTGTAAATGAAATTGAATATTGAAAGATGAAAGCAACAATGGGGAAAACCCCATAAATCCCATAAAAATTAAAAATTAGCGGGGGGGGGGTTATACATTAAAAGGGGAATCTTAGGCATTTCGGGAAGTCTGTACCTCTCAAGTACCTCAGCCAATGGGGAAAGAGAGAGGGAAATGTGGCCAGGAAATTAGGATAAAAAGGAGGCTGCGTCCTCCGAAAAACTGAGAGACCCCAGGGGAAATGCCCCATGGCCTCTCCCTTTATTCGAATAAAGTAAAAGGACTCCTCTGTCTCCTTTTTGGACATAAACCTCTGGTGTTCGTGGATTAATTTTCCTAACATCGGGAACTGGACGGGGATGGGGAAGGAGCTAAGTACTGAGCTCAGGCTGGCAGGGGCAGGACCCCTAAGAATAAAGCCGTGATATCCCCCCGGACAGAGAGCAGGCTCTGTGCCTTTTGCCATAGACGGTCATCTGGGTCTCTCTAAAGAACCACCACATGGGGGTAATTCTTTTTTCAACCCCCTTATATCCTAGGTAGTAAGTGGTACAATTACAAACCCAAAGCCTCCCCCTTGACCCCCCCAAAGGAACTTGGTGGAGTGACATCTGGTGTACCCCTATCTCTTGGGTCCGGAGGGCTTCTGCTGTACTCAATTGATTTCCTCTTCTAGTTTGACATGTGATATGATAGGCTGCTCCCTTCCCCCTACACCATCATTATTCTCTGGTGGGGCTGTAGGAACAACATTCCCCTGATCCCTTTGTTCTGGGAGTTGAGGATACAGGGGACCTGCAGCCGGTCCTGGTTCAGCTGGCAACACTGGAGGACAAGACGGGGGAAGGTACTGAAGAACATCCCAATTCTCACCAGTTCCCCCTTCCTCCCTTTTTTCCTCTTCTCCCTTTTTCTTTAACACATATATTTCTCTTGTTGCTTGTCTAAACCATATCAATCCACATTCCCTTTCAATCCATCCTTTCCAATTCTCCTCTAAATACTTCAACAAAATTCTACACAAACGAATCCTATCCATTCCATAAGGTGGCTACATAAGCCCCTTTGGCAACTTATACTCCAGCCACACAAAATAACAATATTTTACCATCATTTCCATAGTTACCTCTGGATAAATGCATAGTCTGTCCCAAGACCTCAGCATTGTCCCCAAGGGACTCTCCGGGTGTATTATGGGATCGTCATCCCTTTTGCCGGGGCCCCTTCCCGGCTTTACCCTAGCAACCCTCCATGGGTGCTGTGTTTCACCTGTGCTACCCTCCATGGGTGCCCTCTCAGGTTTACCTGTGCTGCCCTCCATGGGCACCCTCCCAGGTTTGCTCCCCGAAGATCCCATTTTACTCACTGGTGAGATTTTCAGTGGTCCTTCCCTGCGGACTCTTCACGGACCCCCCCCTGGTCCGTCACTCGTCTGTCTCCTGGACAGTCTCGGGAACCAAATCGATCACCCGGTGCCGGCCACCACCAAGGGGAGCTGATCACCAAAACTGGGTGAGGTGCACCGTCAGCTCTGTTCGCTGCCCACTGCCCTGAACGGTGGAAATATCCCGGACAAGAGCCCCCAAATTGTTAGGAAAATTAATCCACAAACACCAGAGGTTTATGTCCAAAAAGGAGACAGAGGAGTCCTTTTACTTTATTCAAATAAAGGGAGAGGCCATGGGGCATTTCCCCTGGGGTCTCTCAGTTTTTCGGAGGACGCAGCCTCCTTTTTATCCTAATTTCCCGGCCGCATTTCCCTCTCTCTTTCCCCATTGGCTGAGGTACTTGAGACGTACAGACTTCCCGAAATGCCTAAGAATCCCCTTTTAATGTATAACCCCCCCTAATTTTTAATTTTTATGGGATTTATGGGGTTTTCCCCATTGTTGCTTTCATCTTTCAATATTCAATTTCATTTACAAACAAACCTACAGTTTGTTTGTAAAGGCAAGTATCTTCTTTTCCATTCATCAATCAGTAGAATCCTTCCCATTGTTTCTCTTATCTCTCAGTGCTAGTTTTATTGACCAGCAGACCCAGGACTTGTTTGTAAAGAAAAATCTTGTCATTCCTCTCATCCCTAAGCTTTAGCCCTGCTCTGACTTGCCCTGAGCTGGTCGTCAACCCTTGAGGGCCTTAGCCTTTTTCCAACCACTTGGACCAGTTTTTCTGGGATGTGTGGGGAGTTGGTGTAGTCTCAAACCTCAAACAACTGGTGGTGAAAGCCTAATTGTCCCCTTGCTCCCTTTCTTTAGCTGCCTGGTTTTGTCACTAGGTTTTGGTGGCTTCTGTGGGCTCAGGGAGGCAGAGTACTTGAAACACAGCCACGAGATCCTGGTGAACAGTTGAAAACACTTGCGTGGCATCTGGGGAAAACAAGGAGGGAAATAAGGAGCTGACCTTGGAGAATGAAGGCACTAATGGTGCAAAGCAATCCTCCCATTTAGGGACATCGTGGTCATGCCTGCATTAGGGGCTGAACACACTGGTGAGCTCTGACCATGATAAAATCAGGGTGACAACCTTGGGGACTTTACTCGGGAGTTCAGGGGCTGGGAAAGTTACTTTGGGGAAGGACTGAGTTTCCTCTCTCTCAGCCTTGTTTGATGCTTGTGCTACCATCACATGAAGGGAAACCCAAGCAGCACCAGTTACACCCTCAAAGCTGCAGCTGTGCTCATGATAGGCCGGGAGTTGAGACTGCACTGCCAGGATGAGCGGGGCGGGTGTGATATGTGACCTAAAGTTAATTTGTGTTAGGTAATGTGATATGTAATTAATTCACATTGAAATGTAGTGATATGCAATATCAAATTGATCTGCATTCAGTCTGATTTAACATCTGTAAACCTAAAGTGTGTTTAGGGTTAACAAAGACTAAAACTGCAAGAAGGGGACACGGGGGTTGGGGAAGGAAAGAATTTCTGCCAGGAAAAGCCTCGGGACAATCAACAAAACTAAAAGAATGGAAAAATGGGGAGATTGGCCGTGCCTTCCCCAGAGATGGGCGTGCTAATGATCGAAGGATTTGGAGGAGATTGGTATCTTATCTGTTCCAGCCCGATTTAACATTTCCAAACCTTCTCCAGACCCGGCAATCATGGCATTGTTCCACTCCGAGAACTACGGACAGTCGCAGTCCACTCTCAGCGAAAGGCTGTATAAAAAACCGGTGGTGCTGGGCACATTTTGTGAACAGAGGGGGTTACGGAGCGATAGAGTCCGTTACTACGTTCACCCAGTGCAAAAACCCCGGGGTTCGACGCTGTTCCTTTTAATTGTGGCTGTTGGAGACTGAATTTAAGTCTCGAAATAAAATTCTAAATTTTGATTTACGGAATTTGGCTTGTCGATTTATTACAGCCGGGAAAGAAGCTGTGATGCCACAAGGAGGGAATTCGGCACAGCCGCACTCAGCCGGGTGCCTGGGCAGGTCTGAACCGTCCAGCGGACCTGGGACAAGGCAAGTGCGACACTCCGCTTGAAATAGCAACTCATCTGCTGAGGCTGGGGGACCTGAACGGATCCCAACCGCGAATCCCAGCCCAGCCTCGGGGCTGCACGGCTCTGTCCCGGCCCGGCCCGTGTTACCCTAGGGGTCGCAGGGCATTGGGACGGGTCCCCCTGCGCCTTCCCGAGGAGTCGGCGCGGGGAACCCTTCCCTGCGCTGGAAGTGGGCACGGGCTGGGGGGCCGCGGAGGCAGTCAGGCAGCCCGCGGGGCTGGGGACCCGCTCGGCGGGGGCTCAGGACCGCTGGGCCGGGGCTCGGGAGCCCCTGGCCGGAGCTCCGCGCTCGCCTGGCTACACTAGCCGCCGCCCCAAACCTCTGCCCGCCCCGTCCGCAACCTGGGCTGCACCATCGCGGGCTGCCGCGGGGAGGGACTGGCGGCCCCACACCTCACAGAACGCGGCGGCGGGACCGGTGGAGCCGAGCAGGGCCGGGGGTCGGCGGGGCGGGGCCGGGCTCGGCGGGGCGGGGCGGGGAGCGCGGGCAGGGCGGGCTCGGGGGCGCGGCGGGTCCCCCCCGCGCGGTGCCGCCGTGGGCGCGCCCGGAGCCGCCCGCAGGCCGGGGCGGAACGTGCGGCGGGCGGGCAGCGATGGCGGCGGCCGAGGTGGCGTGGCAGGTGCGGGCGGGCGCGGGGCCGCACATCGCGGGGCCTGGGCAGCACCGGGGCGGCGGTCGGGAGAGCCAGGCATGGCTGGGGCGGCGGGGCCGGATCGGGGGGCGCCGGGCGGGCTGCGAGGACATCGGCCTGGGGCCTCTCGCGGGTTCCGAGACTCGGTTCGAAGCGGCGGCGGCTCCCGGAGGGTCGGGCTTTGGGGGCCGACCTGAGGGGAGCTGAGATTACCTGGGGTAGAGGATGTTGGGCCCCCCCCTCCCCCCGCTGCAACCCGGTCCAGCGACCTTGGGCTGCCCGCACCGCAGCGGGCCGGGGGTCCTGCCCCGCCGGTGCCCCCGAGCCCTGCCACGGCCGGACCTGCCGCGCTGCCCGGGGCTGGCCGGGCTGCAGCGCTGGGGAGGCCTGGCCACGCATCCCTTACCCAGGTCTGGGGGGCCCCTCGCTGGGCCAGGGCACGACAGTTGCATCCCTGTCTCCGGGGATGCTGCTCTCCTCCCAAGGAAACCATCAGCCCGTGTTCGGTAGTGCATGACGCGGGAAAGGAAGGTCTCCAGTCTGGCACCGTGTGCCGCGGAGGAGCTATGGGAGGCAAACACCAGCACCGTGTCCCCGCTGCGCTTTGTCCCCGAGGGTCCCTGGGTGCCACTGGCCGCCGCCGCGCTCGCCCGCCTGCCTAGCGCGGCAAAAGATCCCTGTGTGTCTGCGGAGAATTATCCAGAAGAAGAGCAGAGGGAGTTGAGCCACCTCTGCATTTGTCGGAGAAATGCTAAGGAGGCATCTGTAACGCGTTTGCATGTGGAAAGATTTTGTCTGTGGTTTGATGGGCTTCCAACTTTTATGTCCATATGTTAATACAGAAGTAATACTTGAGGTGAATGCTTTCCAATTTCATCTTCAAAGCAGTATGTTTTAGCGTGGACCCAGTCTTGCTGAATGGGTAGACGTAGCCATTCCTTACCAGTTTGTGATGTTATTTCCTCCTGGACATACCCATTGCCTTGTATGTGGCTGCCAAAATATGTGAAGTGACTCAGTTGCTCCCCTGTCTTGAAGAAATTGAGTGTTATGCTTTCCTAAGATAATGTACAGGAGTTTGAGACATATGCTTGTGGCCTGGAATGAATTTATGATACCCCACAGCCTCGCTTTGAAGGCAAAAGGGAAAGCTGGCTGTGAGCCAGACTTGAAATTAGTGTGCTGCAAATTGAAAATGTCATTTTATGAACAGATAACTTGTCAGCCAAGGTCTCGGGCATCTGGTCATGTCTGATTCCTGGAGCAGTTAACTGTAATGTCCTGGTGGTACAGAGGGCTCTGTGTGTGCCAACAGGGTTTAAGGTGTGAGAGCTGGGGCTGGGTTTGTGGAGGAGCTGGGGTTACCACCCTGCCGTTGTCCCAGAGATCCCTTGATCAAACCCACACTTATTGCAAGGATGGTCAGTGAAACCCCCTTCTCCCCAGGTGGGCAGGGTGGCCTTGTCACCACCAAGCTGAGCCCCTTCTCCTGTCCTCTGCCAGTGGGGAGGATGGGTGCAGAGGACTGGCTTGCCAGGCACTGTCCAACTCTCAGTCTCTAGCAGAGGTCAGAAAAATTATTGCGACTGCTGATATGTATCTTTTAACTGGTGGAGGAGACTTCTGGGAATGTATCCAAACTGCATGGCATTTCTGCAGCCTTTTGTTAGGGGCATAAAGAAGTGTAATCTTAAGAGCTGTCAGAATTTGAGATTTTGGAAGCACTTGACTGTGAATGTCAAATGGCTGAGTGATGCAGTGCATCTGGAGAGGGTGGTTGATGATCAGGACCTTTGGTGAGACGCTTCTTGCTTTCCATGGGGCCTGATTCAAAACTATTTCCCTCCCACTTTTCTGGTGTTTTTCTTTTATATTCTTGATGATCTTATATCAGCTGAGCAAGGAAAAACAATACAAAGTCTTAATCTAGACTTTACATTCCTGATTTACATTTATCTCGTGGAGGATTTTATACTATCTGCTGGATAATTCTTTCATTACATAGGAGAATTACATACTTGTACAAGTGAGAAATAATTGGTACAAGTATTGCTCTAATTTGCTGTTTAATCAGAATCAAATGCAGTCTAGGGAAGTGAATGCCATAACACCAAGGTCATGAGAAAGGATCTGATGTTCTGGCTTAAAGACAGTGTGAAAACCTGAGTTCAGGTTCTACCTTGCTTTGACATTTGATTTCTTGTGCAAGAGATGTCTCAGGTTTGGGGGTTCAGCAGGAGGTGGCTGCTGTGAGCACTGGCAGTAGTGGGGGAGCTCTGTGACTGTTGCTTGATTTGGTTTTGTTACAGGATGGTGCTGCTGTGTTTGTTTGGGCTGTTTGGAAATCTTTCTAAGGGAGTCTCCAAGGCTCAGGGTTTGAAGTGATTCTCATTTGGGAAGAGGTGAGAAATTGTGTCAGAAGTACTAAGTGTCAGCTGTCAGTGTCCTGAACAGAAACATTCAACTAGATGAAGTATTGTACAGCAGCATCTGAGAGCAGTTTTGTGCTGTGTGGGCCTCATTTGGACACTGGGTCCCTTGGGTTCAGAGCTGTAACATTCTTTATTTTCTTTGCTGTGCTCTGCCTGAATATCACCAAGTGGAGGCTTTGCCTTTGCCGTGGTATCCTGTTGTGAAAAACGAGGTTCACTTTCCTGGTAAATTTTAAGAAATAGGTTTAATAAAATAAAAATAAAACAATTAGGAGACAGAGTAAGCAAAATTACGTCTGGCCGAGTGACTTGGCATTCAGCCAAGTTCACAACCTGCTATTTCAGAGCTATTCTTTAAATACCCTTTCTATTGCATCAGTCTGTTGCATTTTTGTTATAAATGAAGTAGCCAAATTAATCATTAAAACAGATTTTATTGTGCGACCAAAATCGGTCTCGGAAAGCCACAATCAAAAGAAACAGTGTCGAGCTCAGGTTCGGCACTGCGTGAACACAGATTCAGACTCTATCGCTCCAAAATCCCCTCTGTTCACCAAGTCTGCCTCTCCCAGGCCAGTTTTATACAGTTTTTCTGACTAAGGCAGAGTTTTTTCTACTCTTTCTGTCGCTCTTGCTCACTTCACATATTCATGCAGTTTCTTTTCTTTGCTGTTGGCTTGACAAAACAGTTTCTGGGAAGAAGTGAATGCTTATCTCGGTTTACAGGAACCTGGTGTTGGGATGCACGCCCTTAATGATGCAGATTGTCCTTATCATAGATGCATATCGGGTACTCATCATCGGAGCCTTGCTGGACTCATCCCTGGTAAAGGCCCATCTCTGTTCGAAGCCACTCTTTTCTACGATGCCCACTTCACAATTGCAAATCAGTCTCTTTCCCTGCCCTGCTGTTGGTTTTTCAAATTTTTTTTGGTGTCTTTATTTTACAAGCACGAATTATTTTATATCATATATTACAATCCCTCCCCTTCTACATAAACACATTAATTCGTGTTGGGTATGTTCCCTGGCATTCAGGTGGTTTTAGAGTCTTTTTTGCCCTCTGCAAAGCTCTGAGCCAAACGGATAAAAGAGACGGAGTCTTCTGATTTTTCAAGGTTGCATGCTTCGTTTATTTTTCTTATCTTACAATTTTCTCAGCGCCCCACGAGAGATGTTTGCAGCTGCTCGGGCATCTGATGACTCCTCCTGCCCAGGGCTGTCCTTTATCTTTTATACTAATTGCTACGTATTCTTTATTTACTATTAATCGCCAATGCCTATCACTATTACTAAAAAGGTCATCTCTACTCTGACCCAATCCTCACAAACTACCTTGTGCCAACGTCACTGCCGAAGTGGAGTGAGGGAAGAAGAAAGAAGAAGAAGGAGACAACGCCCCAAATTCTCCATCTTGCCCCCATTCACTTCAATGCTAGAAATCTAAACTTACTGTTTTCTCACCCTGTGATATACTAAACTACTATATTTTTCACACTCTTGTGGCCTGCAAACCCTCTCGCAGTGTAGGAAGTCTTTCCCATGGACTGAGATCAAAGCCAGTGTCTCTCTGAGCTCTGGGCTGGGGTCCCAGACCCCCCTGTCCAGGTCTCTGACCCTCCAGGGCAGCCAAAGGAATGCCCTGGACTCCAACAAATTCGTACTTTTATTAACAAAGTTTGATTTGTTTTGGTTATTACCAGCTCTCATTTCCTTTTAACTGCTACCTTGATACATGAACTAATTGTAGAATAGACTATTCTAGGTACCTATTCCAGTTTCTATAGTCTAATTGTTCAGCATTATTAGGAAGAGAAAAAATCCCTTACTCTTCCTCAAGCTCATCGTATTCATCCCATTCCTCCTGTAATATTTCACAATATTTTCTATAAATCCTTTTTTCTTCTTTTATTTGCTCTTCAAATTTAGCCAGAACTTCTGCAGCTTTACTTATCTCCTCCCCTTCCTCTAATTTCATTATTTTGGATACCTTAGGGATTTGGCCAAATTTTTCTGTGGCAAGTTCTAGATCTGTAGGCAGGGCTGCTATCTGCATACCTTGTACCACTGAATGTATTAGTCGAATGAAACATGGTATTGAGAGGAATGAGATTTGTCTTTATAAAGAAGCCCTGAGTCTGCTAGTAGATAAAACTAGCACTGAGAGATAAGAGAAACAATGGGAAGGATTCTACTGACTGATGAATGGAAAAGAAGATACTTGCCTTTACAAACAAACTGTAGGTTTGTTTGTAAATGAAATTGAATATTGAAAGATGAAAGCAACAATGGGGAAAAACCCATAAATCCCATAAAAATTAAAAATTAGCGGGGGGGGGGTTATACATTAAAAGGGGAATCTTAGGCATTTCGGGAAGTCTGTACCTCTCAAGTACCTCAGCCAATGGGGAAAGAGAGAGGGAAATGCGGCCGGGAAATTAGGATAAAAAGGAGGCTGCGTCCTCCGAAAAACTGAGAGACCCCAGGGGAAATGCCCCATGGCCTCTCCCTTTATTCGAATAAAGTAAAAGGACTCCTCTGTCTCCTTTTTGGACATAAACCTCTGGTGTTTGTGGATTAATTTTCCTAACAGTATCAAGCAAGGTAAAAATTTTAATCCAGCTATCGAACATAATATGGAGAATACTACCTTTTTCCACCAGGCTCCTTCCCCAAACAACTGATCCCACCAAGAAGCCTGGAGGATAGAATTCCATTTCTGAACTAGTACATGTGCCACCTTTTTAATTTCTGCCGCAAGGCCTCTGATGGTTTCTCCATAATCATCAATTTCTATACAACACTCAGATTCATTAAACTTTCCACAAACTCCTTCCTCTTCAGCTAATAGGTAGTCTAATGCGATTCGATTTTGATACACAAAACCCCGCATTTGGGAGTGTTGTCCGGCCAATAATTCAAAAGCGTCCGAAGTATGGTTTGATACAATTTCTACTACAGCCTGGAGTCTTATTAATCTATTCAGCAGATAGATTGGGATTCTATATCCCCAACTTCCATTTTGGGCCCAAGTTGCAGGGCCATAATATTCTATTATTCTTTCTGCAGGCCATTCCTCTTCTCCCCATTTCTGACTCCCCCTTGCTATAGGAAGTTCTTTCTTTAATTCCCTTTTCTTTCTACTCAAAGTTTCGTACAGGGGTGCTCTTAACAAACTGCTCTCAGACCTGGGTAGCGTGAAAAAGAAAGGTCTTATCACCCCTAGAGTACATGATCCTTTCCACCTGCGGGGTAACTCACTGTAAGTTTTTTTCCCACATATCCAATATATTCCGTCAGGGGCTTTCCATTTAGTATTTATATTTTCTGGCTTCATCCAGTAATCCCTTAAACTTTCCAGAGATTGGTAAGGGTTAGTTCCAGAGCTTTTATGCCAACATAGTTCAGTTTTGTTAATCCATTCACAATTTGTTCCCTTTGTGCGACTCCAATACCCGGCAGGAGGTTCTGGTTGCCAGACCTTGGTTTTATTGTTTGAATTTACTGTTAAGGTGGATATACAAGGAGGGTATCCCACTATTTCAGTATATTCTCTTCCCTCCCTACTGACACAAATTGTTCCAATTATTCTCTGATCTAAAATCCATCCTTCAGATCTTTGCATTGTTTTTGAGATTTGAGTATTATCCCATTTTAGAAGTTGCCCTGGAGTTATACTCTCACCTTTCCATGGCCATTTATTGGCTGACTTAAGTCCTCCACAAATCCAACAATTAGGCAAACCTAATTCAGTTGCAATTTCCTGTATTAACTCTATAAACAGATTTTTGTTTGAGGCAGGTAATCCTCAATTACTATACTGTTTTTCTAGTTGTTCATATTGCTCACTCAGAGTTCTCAGCCTCTCTTGTTCTACCCTCTTTTTCCTCATTTCTGACTCCTGTCTTTTTAACTCTTGAGCTACCTGCTTCATTTTGCTTTCTGGATCTACCCACTCTTCATTCCTTGAAAAGCAGAAAGTTTTATCAAATTGTAAGCATACTCTGTCATCATCATCTCTGAGGAGATCAAGTATTACAGGTTCATTACTGAGTGAGAATCTTTTTCCATATTTCAAATTTCTTCCTACCCAATAAGTCTTTCCGTCCATCACACACATTTCTAACTGATTGCTATCATAGCATAATTTGTTAACTTGAAAGTATGCTACAGATATTGATTTCATTTTACCTCCGATCCATACAGTACAATTACATTGGTTACAAGTAGGAATAGTAGGTATCTGCCCAGCATCCCATTTATATACTGCATGTGTGAATGTTTTCCTTTCTGTGGATGGTATTTCTGACTGCCCGTCCTTAGATATGGCTCTTGGGTTGTAGCACACTATCCTCTTTTCCAATTTACACATTCTATATCAAGTGCCATTGAAGGTACAGTACCCGCTTACTTTGCTGCTTCTGCAGTCATATAGGGCCTGGTATGCCAAACTTTTTGTGGCCATTTGTCCCTTCAGGACAGTCTGAGTGCATTGTTTGCACTCATTATCGGGGCTCTGCTTCTCAGTGCTGGACTGTCTGGGTGCAGACCAGTTGTCCTGCACACGACTAGGCTTAGGACCATCAGGATTCCCCACAGGTGTACTCCTCTGCCTTTGTCTACGCCCACTGGGTTGCCACCAGTGGCAAGGTAATCCATCTTCTCGGCAGCAAGAGTATTCTTCTGAGGTTCCATAATTGGACTGAGCTGCATACCTTCTTTTAAAAGTGCCCCACCTTGACAATTTGACTGCATCAGCTTTGCAGGGTACTTTATTTGATCTCCGGCACTCAACTGCTAGGATTTGAGCCCTTGAGTCCAATTTTTCCCCTATTCCCTTTTTAAACGAGATACCACTCTGGAGAATCTAATTCCAGTATACCCAAGCTAGTAGCAAGTTCTAAGATATGGCTAGTCAGATTTTGTTCTTCTTCTAGACACTTGGTACATAAGCCTCTAGGCCTATATCCTCTTCTGCAGTGTGTGACCCAGATCTCGTGACAATAACCACACTTAAAATGAATAAACAGATAACATTCGCACCCAGTCACTAAACAACTTATCTGATCCCCCTCAGTCATTTACTATGCCGATGTAATTTTATCTTTAAGTCCCCTGGGGGAGAGGTCACTTTCCACTCAGGCGTCTCTTCCCGATGTTCAATCTTTTTCCACTCGAGACGCATGTGTCCAGCCTTTCTCCGCTGTTCGAACTGCTGTGTCTGTGGTTAGAAGGACAAGAAAAGGACCTCCCCAGTGCAGGGTTAGAGGGATTTCCTTCCAGATTTTAATTAGTACCTCATCTCCTGGTTGTATCTTATGTATAGCAAACCCCAAGGGAGTACTTTGCGTTATAAGTCCATTTTTTGCAATTCCTGTAGATTCTTATTTATTGCTATTAAATAGGGCTGAATTTGGCTATCTTCTATCCTAGGGTGTCCCACTGGCATCCCATGTTCTTAAGGCATTCCATATAACATCTCGAAGGGTGATAGCCCCGTCTCAGAGTGAGGCATAGTCCTGATATTTAGTAAGGCTAGAAGGAGACACTTTACCCAGGACATCTTAGTTTCTAACATTAATTTTGATAACTGGGCCTTTAATGTCTGATTCGTCCTTTCAACTTGTCCTGAGCTCTGAGGGTGCCATGGAGTATATTTCCATCGAATCCCCAAAGCATCCGCTAATTGTTTGATGATTTTTGAAGTGAAATGTGTCCCTTGATCTGAATCTATGTAATCTACTATTCCATATCGAGGTACAATTTCTTCCAATAATGTTTTTGACACTGTCTGGGCTGTAGCCCTAGTGCTTGGAAAGGCCTCCACCCAATGGGTTAATTTATCCACTATTACTAATAAATATTTATACCTCCCTACCTTGGGCAGTTCAGTAAAATCTACCTGGATCCTTTCAAAGGGGCGATAGGCTAAAGGGCAGCCTCCCAAGAATTCTTGCTGTGATCTGGCTCAGTTAATCCTCTGGCATATCATGCACCCTTGTATCTCTTGTTTGGCTAATTCATAAATTCCTTTGCACCCGAAAAAATTTAGAAATTGTTCTGCAAGGGCTTTTGCCCCCAGCGAGTCTGCTGGTGGAGTCTCCTTAAGATTTTTCTAGAATAATACTTAGATAATAGCTCTCTCCCATTTGGCAATTTCCACTTACCTTCCTCTAACCTTCCCCCTATCTTCTCATATCCTTAGATTTCTTTTTGGGAAAGAGACGGGGGATATTCCCGAGTCTCATTTCCCTCGACCTCCGGGGTACTTACCATTAATAATGCTGCATTTTTGGCTTCCTTGTCTGCCAAATTATTTCCTTGAGTCCGAAACTGTATTCCTGCTTGGTGTCCTTTTACATGTATGATGGAGATTGCCTCTGGCTCTCTAATAGCTTCTAAGATTTGTTTTATTATTTCCCCATGAATCAACCCTCGTCCACGAGTGTTAATCAGGCCTCTTTCTTCCCAAATTTTTCCAAAAGTATGGACTACTCCAAATGCATATTTTGAGTCAGTAAAAATTGTCCCTTTCTTTCCTTTCAATATTTTTAGTGCTCATAATACTGCATATAATTCACAAGCCTGTGCTGACCAACTAGCACTTAGAGGTCCTGACTCCACTACTTCTGACTTGCCATCCACTATCGCATATTCTGACTTTCTCTTCCCTTCTATGACTCTTGCTGACCTGTCTACAAACCATTTTTCTCCTTCTTCTAATTCCTCCTTTTCCAAATCTGGCCTTATTTTTGTCTGAAGTTCCACCACCTCTGCACAATTAGTGGGTAGGCTTCTCTAATGCTTCACCAAACAGAAATTTGGCTGGATTTTGAGCAGTAGTTGTCTGTAATTCCAAATCATGTGAGTGGATCAATATAGCCTCATACTTTAAAAGTCTTGCATCTGTGAGCCATTTGTCTTCTTTCTGCTATAAAATGCTCCTTACACTATGGGGAGTATAAACTACCAATGGAGCTCCAAAAGTGACTTTCTTAGCTTCTTCTACTCAGTGCTACTGCCACAATTGCTTGTAAACAAGTAGACCACCCCCTGCTCACAGGATCCAGAAATTTCGACATGTACCCCACAGGTTTCTTAGTTCCTGCCCAATCATGTGTTAGTACTCCATGGGCACTATGATTATTAACATCTACAAATAACTGAAACTGTCTTTTCACATTGGGGAGGCTTAATACTGGAGCTGCTATAAGTGTCTCCTTTAGCTCCTTGAATCCCTCCTCATCCTGTTCCATCCATTTTAACCTATCAGTAGTCAGTTTTTCATATAGAAATTTTACCTTCTCACTATACCCCTCAATCCATTGCCTGCAATATCCTAACAGACCCAACAGCTGTCTGATTTCTCTTTTTGTCCGTGGAGAGGGTAAAGCAATAATTTCTGCTACTCTTTCGGGATCTAATTTCTTTTTTCCCTTCGTTAGCCAATGTCCCAGATATTTAACCTCAGATTCAGTAAACTGCAACTTTGATTTAGAGACCTTTAATCCTTTATCCCCTAGGAAGTTTAATAATGCTATGGTACTTGCCCTCACATCTTCCTCATTTGGACCACTTACCAATAAGTCATCAACATATTACAATAGCTTATTCCCTTCTATTGGCACAAATTGACTTAATAATCATTGAAGAGCTTGACCGAATAGATTTGGTGACTCCACAAACCCCTGAGGTAAAGATGTCCACCTGAACTGTTGCTTTCTGTTTGTTTCTGGGTCTTCCCACTGAAAGGCAAAATAGTCCCAGCTTTCTTCAGCTAAGGGACAAGTCCAAAAAGCATCCTTTAAGTCAATTACACTGTACCAGGTGTCATCAGGTGAAATTTTATTTAGGAGAGTGTACGGGTTTGCTACTATAGGAAATAATGTTTTTGTTCTCTCATTCGCTGCCCTCAGATCTTGTACTAGCCTATAACTCCCATCAGTTTTCCGTACAGCCAAGATGGGTGTGTTGTGCCTTGACATACAAGGCTCCAAGGTTCCCCTTTTTACTAATTCATCTATCACAGGTTTTAGTCCTCTCCTTCCTTCCCTAGAAATGGGGTATTGCTTAATCCTAATTAGATCCTCTGGTCTCTCAATTTCAATGAGAATCGGCTCCATTTTTAACTTTCCAACTTCCCCTTGGGTATACCAGACTTTAGGATCTATTCTATTCTCATCCTCTACAGTTAATCTGTATAAATTTACCACCAGCTGTGATTCTTGCCTGATCAAATTTATCCCTAGAGCTATTATCAAATCCCTCCCTAATAAATTATAATCTGCCTCCTCAACTAACAGCATATTCCCTAAACAAAACCTAGTCTCTAATTCTACATTTTTAATAACAGGGACTTTGAATGGATCCCCCTTTGCCCCGATTACCATCATGGTATCTTTACTTTTAGCGCACCCTGGTGGTAACCGCTGAACGGTACTCCTCTCGGCCCCCGAGTCTACTAAAAATATCAGCTCCTGCTTTTGGGGTCCTATCTTCAACTTTATCAAGGGCTCTTTGGATGTTCTGGTCCCCAAAATAAAAAGCCCCTTGACACCTCTAGTCTTCCTGAAAGATCTTTTCATCTTTCATCCTTTTTCTTCAATCTCTTTTAAAATGCCCCTTCTTTTTACAGTAGAAGCATTCAGGGATATCCTTCTGATTATCTGAGTTCTTTTTCTGGGAGGCAAATTTCCTCCTCTGAGTATCATGGTTTTTCGTTGGTCTTATAGGGTCTCAAGTGTGTTCCTGCTTCTGTACTTCCCTGACAGCTGCCACTAGCACCTTTGCCTGTATCTGAAAATATACTTCCCTCTAGCCACGCCCCCCTCCGGCTCTCGCTAGCTCAGTTATTCAGGGGTTTTAGGGAAATATATTTCAGAGAGACAGAATAAAGATTTCAAAAGAGTGGCTCTCACCCCCAGCTTTCGTCCAAGCTTTATTCTCGATGTAATGTTCCAGGAGACCGAGAAGAGAGAGAGAGAACCAGGAAGAGACAGGGGTATATCTAGTTTTGGGCCAAGGAAAGATATTGGCCCTGAGCCAATAGGGTCAGGAGTATGTATGATAGGGAAAAAGGGTTAAACTACATAACTACATGACACAGGTTTCAGGGGGATTCTGAGGGGAAAAACCATTCCTCAGAGGAATACAACATGTATATTCTATTTTTCTTCATCTCTCCTCATGTAAACCTTCTGAGCCTCCCTAAGTAATTCTTGTAATCCTTTTTCCTGCCAATTTTCTAATTTCTCTAGTTTTCTCCGTATGTCTTCCCATGATTTTGCAACAAATTGGGTTTTTAACACTACTTCCCCTATTGGAGAATTCGGATCAGTTCCCGAGTATATCTGCAAATTCTTTCGCAACCTTTCTAGCCACTCTGTAGGTGTTTCATCCCTCCCCTGGCATTCCCCAAATACTTTGCTAATGTTTTGTCCCCTTGGTACTGCCTCCCGTATGCCCTGTATTACGATGCTTCTTAGGTCTATCATATTCTGTCAACCTTCCTCTGTCTGAGCATTCCACACTGGTTTCTGGCTTGGCCATTTCTGTTCCCCTGGCACACCCTGTGGGTTTCGGCGCTCCCACTCTCGTATTCCAGCTTGTCTAATCATTTCCCTCTCCTCATTATTGAACAGAGATCTTAATATAGCATTAATATTGTCAAACAAATATATACTAGTTCCTAGGAATTCATCCAGTCTATCTGCAACCCCCAAAGGGTTGTCCATCAATTTTCCCACCTCTCTTTTAAAGGCTCTTATGTCCCCAGTATTAATTGGTACATTTACATACCCGATAATTCCTGGGGCGGTTGGCACTTCTCTTAATGGGAGAAGATTATGTCTGTCTTCCTCATTTTCACTGTCTTCATCATTTACCTTTTTTATTTTATGCCATATTCTCCTGGCTGGGGGAGAATATGTTACCTCGGTAGGGGTGGTTTGGTTTGTGTTATCTGCCGGCTGCGGTGGGGGTGGGGGCTGAGGCTGGAAATGATCCTGTGAGAGTTGTGATACAGGAGCCTGCCCTGGCAGACAGGAACTCCAGGGGCTGTGAGGCAAACAGGGGCTGAGGGCAGGCCTGTGAGGGTGGGAGTATGGGAGCCTGCCCTGGCAGAGTCCCTGAACCCCCAAGTGGGGGTGCCTGAGCTTGTATGGGCTGGTGCAGGGGTCCCAGGGGTGCGAACAAAGGGGTCTGGGCTTGTGCAGGTTGAGGCATGGGTGTTAGATACGGGGGTGGGAGGTTATCTAAAGGTTCCCATGCTTCGCTCTGGGTCATGGCACCATTCCGAGTTTTTATTGGGAATAGCCCTGTTTTTGCACCTTCCCATGTCCTAGCATAGTCCTTTTCCTCTTGATCCTGCAGCTTTTTACTGTCCACATAATTCTTTAGTGCTCGACAGGTCCATCTTTCATAAGTGCCAAACATGGGCCAGATTAAATGATTCCTAATCTCCTTACCTCCCCATATTTCTACGCAATAATGAACCATTTTCTCCTTAGACTTTCTTCTTCTTCTGGGACATTCCTCCCAGTGTTCTAACATCCACCCCAATGGGCTGTCTCGTGGAATTTCGGGTATACCGCTTTCTTTTTCCTCCACGGGTTTCTCCTGAGTTTTTCCCTGGGCTTTGCTTTTTCTCTGTCCCATCTTTCCTGGGATTACGGTAAACTGCTTTACTGGTGTCCCCCTTCAGCAACTCTATGCTGGGTTTCACAAAATCCTAAATTTCAACCGGTACCGTACTATGCCTAAATTTTTGTTCAGTATTACCAGACTACTAGCCTTACAGTGAACCAACCTGTGGGTTTTCGGCTGGTAATGAGCTCTCTATTATATCTCCTTCCTTCTCTCCCTGGACTTCCCAAGTCCTAAGCCAAAAGTTTTACCAGTTCCCGAACTCCAGAGAACGTACCTTCCCTTTTGGCTTTTCCGTGATCAACCTCCAAACTCCCTGAGTTTCGGGCTTTATGTGTAAAATGAGTTTCATCATGTTACGTACGCTTCCCCCTTGACCGACCACGTCCCTTGTGGGAGAATGGAACTGCGATCGCGGGGTCCACACTCGCTTCGTGATAATACCACGTCTCACTCACACGCTCGATCACACTCACTCAGCCATGCAATACTTACGGTCCTTTTTCCCGCGTGGGCTCTTCGTGCACGTAGATTTTTATGAGTGAAAGCTGTGCTGTGGCTCTAAAGACCCTCTTTTCCTGGGTCTTCCCCAAGTTCTCCGAGAGCTCTGTACTCGTTTCCCCCTTTTGATTGTGGCTCTGGCCTAAACTGGTTTGGGATACGATCGGTTCCACGGGATCTCCCTACCCCGTCAGGCCGCTAAAATTAGCAGGGCGCCTCCTGAATGGAGAAGGGGAGGGCCCACGGACCCCAAGATTGGATCACATCGAGGTCACCAAATTGTTATAAATGAAGTAGCCAAATTAATCATTAAAACAGATTTTATTGCGCGACCAAAATCAGTCTCGGAAAGCCACAATCAAAAGAAACAGCGTCGAGCCCGGGTTTGGCACTGCGTGAACACAGATTCAGACTCTATCGCTCTGAAATCCCCTCTGTTCACCAAGTCTGCCTCTGCCAGGCCAGTTTTATACAGTTTTTCTGACTAAGGCAGAGTTTTTTCTACTCTTTCTGTCACTCTTGCTCACTTCACATATTCATGCAGTTTCTTTTCTTTGCTGTTGGCTTGACAAAACAGTTTCTGGGAAGAAGTGAATGCTTATCTCGGTTTACAGGAACCTGGTGTTGGGATGCACGCCCTTAATGATGCAGATTGTCCTTATCATAGATGCATATCAGGTACTCATGTGGGACTAGTCCATCTCCATTCAAAGCCACTGTCTTGGTTTGAAAAGACAGGTATCTGCTATATAGAGGTGGGGCCTCTCTAGGAATGGGGAATTCCAATCCCTTCCCTCCGTGTTATTATAATTTGGAAGATTAAAAAAAACTTTTCAGTCAGCTATGGGGAGAGGAATAACAGTCCTTTACTAGTAAATATAACAGGACAAACAAACAACAGCAGCAGCAATAATAATAATAATAATAATAATAATAATAATAATAATAATAATAAACAGAACCAAGAACCCTGAGGGGCTTTGTCTCACAAGTCCCGGGCAGTCTGATCCCTTGGGACCCCAAGAGCACCAAGCCGAAACGGTGGAAAAAACTCCGGGGCTGATGACTGGAAACTGTGGGTTGTCCCGGCAGGCAGGGGGGTGTCCCAGCAGGCAAAGTGAGCAGTGCTAAAGAAGCCGCGACAGCTGGACGAGGCTGACCCAGCTCCAGCAGGGCAGGCGAGGAGCTCCGAATTCCTGGGCGCTCTGGTAGATGATAGAATTCCCAGAACTGGACCCTCCGTTAACAGTGGACTCCTCACGCAGCCAGCAGTCGCCCGACCCTCCTCTCCAAAAACTGAGAGCAGAAGAAGCCACCCTCAGCTCCCAGAGCCTTTCCCTCCCCCCCACAACTAAGTGATCTACTTCTTTTGTGTGGGTTAAGCACCCTTTAAGCATCAGTATTTAGTCTCCTAGCAACTTATGGGGGGGAAAAATTCCACAGGAAAACTTAACCCCCAACAGCCACTCTTTTCTATTGCAAATCAGGTCCTTCCTTTAGCCAATGCCAGGCTTCACAATTGCAAATCAGTCTCTTTCCCTGCCATTGCTTTTTCAAATTTTTTTGGGAGTCTTTATTTTACAACCACAAATTATTTTATATCATATATTACAATATTCATTTTCATTATCACCTCCAGTTTGGGCCTTGGTCCATACTTTCTTCAGATGGTAGCTGCTGATAGTTGGTATATCAATAGCAGGGTCTTCTTTACATGTTCACTGGATATTATCCTGACCAAACAGACAGTTTAAGCATACTATATCAACTACTACCACTCTGCCTAATTTTTACTAATAGCAGAAATAAAAACTTATATCCTTGCAACAAAGTTATTAATCATATAGCACACATCTTGCGAAAAGCCAATTTTATAATATACACTTATAACACTTTCTCAACATTCCTTTAGACCTGGCCACAGACATAGTCCCGAATATGCAGCGTTGACATTTGCAATGAGCAGCACCATTGTATGTGTTCTGCTTTATCTCCACAAAGAGGCAACGGCCTCTCAGGGCTCCGAGGACATCAGGAAGTGACAGTGAACTGCTTGTCCTGCTAAGTAGATCAGGGCACCAGGTGTGCATTCAGCAAGATTTTCCTCTAATTGTTTTTTCATCCCAAGGACCCTGGAGTGATTCAAACACCTGAAAACTAAATCTTGCCCTTTTTATGTAAACTAATAGTTAATGTATGGTGCTTTCAGGCTTTGGGTCACTCATTATAACATCTTTGTATTTTCCATATGATTCAGATAGTTTTCTATAAGAATTAGAGTAGATAGTGTGGCTTCTGTGGCATAGAGAAGCCCTTACCAAAGGCTGTTGTCTCGGTTTGAAAGACAGGTATCTGGTAGGGAGGGGCGGGGCCTCTCTAGGAATGGGGGAATTCCAATCCCCTCCCCTCAAGTTATTATAATTTAGAAAATTAAAAATAGTTTTTTCAGGCAGAGGTATGGGGAAAGGAATAAGAGTTCTTTACTAGTAAATATAATAGGACAAACTAACAAAAACAACTACAGCAATAATAATAATAAACAGAACCAGGAACCTCGAGGGGCTTTGTTTCACAAAGCCCGGGGCAGTCTGATCCCTTGGGACTTTGAGAGCACCAAACTGGAACTGTGGGAACTCCCGGGCTGGTGGATGGAACGGCAGGATGTCCCCGGCAGGCAGGGGGGTGCGGGGCTACAGCATAGCAAAAAAAAAGCAGTGCTGAAGAAGCCATGATGGCCAGACAGGGCTGGCCCAGCTCCAGCAGGGCAGGTGAAGGAGCTCAGAATTCCTGGGCACATTAGCACATGATAGTAGATTTCCCAGGACTGGACTTTCTGTTGACAGTGGACTTCTCCCGAAGCAAGCAGCAGCTTGGCCATCCTCTCCGATGCTGAGAGCAAGAAGCCAAGCTGCCTCTAGCTCTGTCCTTTTCCTGCCCCAAAACTCGCTTGATCTTCCCCCTCCCCTGGCCACCTCCTTTGTGTTGATCAAGCATCATCTAAGTACCAGTACTTAGTCTCCTAGCAACTTATGGGGAAAAATTCTATAAGAAAAAAAATGAAACAAACCTAACCCCCAACAGCTGAATAAATACTTTGAAGAAAGGAAGAAGTAAAACAGCTTCTTCAAGTGGCTGCTCCATACTTTCACTCTGCAATAGTCCTACCTGATAATACAGCAAGAGAGTGTGTTGCTCTTTTTGTTCTTTTAATCTTGTTTGTGACAAACACGCTTCACTTCCTCCCAAGCAACAACAGCCCATTCTGTCTAGGCAGGGGGTCACTCTGTATATGGGGAAAAAAAGGCATCTGGTATCTTGGTGTGGTGCCAGTGTTCACACTGGCTTTCCAGAGATTCCATCTTTGTTTCAAGAAGATGTAACCTTAAAATAGAGAGTACAAAGGACTCAGCCATCCAGCGCTCACTGATGCTTCTGGAATATGCCTTCATGCATACAGTAGTTAAACTTTACTTACCTTGTTGGTACCTCTATATATTTTAAATTTGATCTGATCTGAAAGATGAATGATGGAGGAGTCTTGAACACCTTATCAGCAAAAAGCTTATAAGCTTAACATATTCTCCTTCAGTGTTGAACAAGGGGCTCCAAACCTACATTTAGTATACACCCAGGATGACTAATCATTGTGTTCATATGTTGTTTATGATGGTGCTGTTTATATATAGCAGTACTCTAGAGATACCACTTGGTGCTTGAAGACTGACTTGCACTGTTTCTTGGTGGCTCACACAGAAAATGTTTTTCTCCACTAGTTTGGTAATTGCTGTCAATTTTCTGATGTGTGTCAAAACCAGACTGATCTTAAAACATTATTTCTTGTTTTTTCTTCCACTGCATCCAACCTCTTGATGCCTTGGCCAAGGAGGCTGTAGACTTTTAGGCAGAGTAGCACAATATATCTTATGGCTGCGTACTTAACATGGAGGCTTAGCTGCTGTGACTGGAAATCACATTTTGCAGTAGTTGTTTCCTGGCCTGTACCAGATGTGAAGTGTGGTTTAACTGCACTGTAAAACCACAGGTGACTAGAAAAAGAACCTACAGGAAATGACTTGCAGGCTGAATTCTGCGTGATGGTAAATGCTGCCTCGTAGCTGAGAGTGGCTTAACTTCTACCATTTATTTTGTTCCATCTAGATCACACTTATATTTAGGGATGAGATGATTTGTTCTTAATGAGAGCCCACACTCCTGCCCACACTTCCTGAGGAGAGTAGTGTTCAAGCAGTCTTCCAGTAGTGTGGTTTTAAGGCTGAGTATTAAAAATACACTTGGTATTTCTCCTTCCCCAGGAGCCGTCTGCTGGTGGTTCTCTCTCGCCTTCACAGGCTCTGTCCCTCAACTCTGTTCTTCACCAGGACCATAGGGCTGTTGCTGCAGGTCCAACACTGCCATGAGATTCCCCAGTGCCAAGGTTTTCTTTTGGTGAATGCAGTTTAGGAGAGTTTGAGTCTGTTGTCACAAAATCTGTGTGTCTGATGGCCTCACTTTCTTCTGCTTTAGCTGATTCTGCATTACTGGAGCTCACAGCTGCATTGTCAGTAGGCAAAACCAGAATCTGCTGGAGAGCCTGAGTGCCTTCCTCATGAACATGTCATTATGAGGGAAGGTGCTCAGGAATTAATGAAGTGTCATATTTGGTGAACATCTTGTCAGAGTGAGTCAGACTAATACACTGTGATGGTTTCAGTGTTTATTCTGCTGTGAGATAGGATTCGGAGAAGTAAAGCAAGCCTAAACTTAAAGGGTACAAAGATAGATTTATTAACACACACTAAAAGAAGAAAATAAGAATCAAAAAATGAAACTTTCAAAACACTTTTCCTCCCCCACTACCTTCACTTTCCCACAAACAATGTAAAGAGACAAAACCTGTAATTTTCAGTTAGTTTCACCATTTTAAAATAATCTCTCATCAATTCCTTGGGAGAGGAGTCTCTCTTAGAACCTCTATAGAGATTTCCCACTGACAACATAGAACAGTTTTCTTGTGGGTTTCAACTCTCACAAAGACAGCCGCCCAGGAACCTGCCTTTGTGAAGTCCCTCCCATTAACAGCTTTCCTAACACTGCATATGGGCTATGTCTGCTTATTTAGGGTACTGTTTAAGGATGCTTCTTCTAGTAGAGAAAAGAAGATTCTCTTTGTAATAAATTGCCAAGCCAAATTCAGTAAATCAAAATTTAGAATTTTATTTTGAGACTTAAATCACAGTCTTCAGTAGCCACAATTAAAAGGGACAGCGTCAAATCCCGGGGTTTCAGCACTGGGTGAACACGGTAACAGACTCTGTCAGCTTGTCACCCCCTCTGTTCACAAATTGGGTCTAATACTGCTGGTTTTTATACAGTCTTCCGCTGAGAGTGGACTGAGACCGTAAGACTCCCCCTCCGTGGTAGCTTCATTAGATATTCATGTTCAGGTCCAGGGTCCGTTGAATGGATTCTCAAGGTGGAACAATGCCATGATTGCCGTGTCCAGAGGAGGTTTGGAAATGTTAAATTGGGCTGGAACAGATAAGATATCGATCTGATCTAATCATTCGATCGTTAGCGCGCCCATCTCCCATTTTCCGCTAGTGGTGCCTTTCTGTAGGTTTGTCCTGAAGTGATTCTCGGCAGAAATTCCTTCTTTCTCTTGACCTTTGTGTCCCTCCGTGCTGTTTTAGTCTTAGTTAACCCTAAACATACCTTTAGGTTTACTGATCTCAATTTAGACTGAAAGCAGGTCAATTTTACATTGCATATTATTACATTTCATCGTAGAGTAATTACACTTCACAACACGAATTAACTTTAGGTCATGTTATAAATACGATAGACCAAATTCTTAGAAATCAAAATTTAGAATTTTTATTTGAGAGACAAAATGACAGTCTCGGACAGCCACAGTTAAAAGGACAGCATCGAGCCTGGGATCGGCGCTGGGTGAACAATCATAACACAGTATGCCAGTATGTTACCCCCCAAGTTCACATTTCTGGCTTGAAGCTGCCCCTTTTTATACACTGGATCGCTGAGAAAATCGGGGCTCCGATGTTCTCCCCGTCCGCGGCGACTTCATTAACTATTCATGTTCGGAGTCGGGTGTTCTGAATAGTTTTTCCTGTGTAGACAATGGTCTTAATCGTCGAGCCCAGGTGTGTCGTAGATATGATAATGTCCGGAGGAGGCGGATGAGGTATGGATAGATATGTTAATGTCCGTAGGAGACGGGTGAGATATGGATCTGATGTGATCATTCGGTTCCTGGGCTGTTTATCCCTTTCTTCCGTTGTCTTCGTGTTCGGTTCAGGGTTTCCCGGCAGAGGCATTCCCGTGTCCCTTTTGGCGTCATTCTTAACATAGTTCTCGTGTCCTTTTTCTTGTACTGTGCTGTCGGCAGAAATATCTCATACCCCTCCCCGTATGGTTTTTATCTCAGTTTTCTTATAACATATGTGGGTAGATACAAACTTATATTTTATATGGGTGTATTACAATACAAACATATTCCAAACACGAATTAACTTTAGGACATTTATCACAGGTCATATATCACATCTTCTTGTAATAAACACGATAAGCCAAATTCAGTGAATCAAAATTTAGAATTTTATTTTGAGACTCAAACACAGTCTCCGGTAGCCACAATTAAAAGGGACAGCGTCGAATCCTGGGATTTCGGCACTGGGTGAACACGGTAACCGACTCTGCTAGCCTGTTACCCTCTCAGTTCACAAATTGGGTTCCACGCTGCAGATTTTTATACAGTCTTTCGCTGAGAGCTGACTGAGACTGTGAGACTCGTGCCTCGTGGTAGCTTCATTAGATATTCATGTTCATGTCCGGAGTCCGCTGAATAGTCCCTCCAAAGCAGAACAATGTCATGATGGCTGCGTCCGGAGGAGTTTTTGGAAATGGTAACATCGGGCCGGGACAGATAAGATAGCGATCTGATACAATCAGGAGATTATCAGGGTACCCATTTCCCTTTTCCATTTCTTTGTGCTGTCTTTACAACGATTCTCGGCAGAAATTCCCGTGCCCCTTCGTGCAGCTTTCGTCTCAGTTAACCCTGTACACACCTTTTAGTTTACTGATCTTAAACCCAATTTAAAGTAGATTAATACATTATTACATTCTGCCGCGAACGAATTACATATTTTATTGCTTAACACGAATTAACTTTAGGACATATATTACATTCTTCTATTTCTAAAATCATCTTCGTCTCAAGAACTAGAGATCTCCTTTTTTCCTAGGAGCAAAGGGCTTCATATCACTTTTCTTCCTCTGTTTTAACTAGAGCCATGCATCCTCCCCAAACAGCATTAATATATTACAGTGAAAGTTAGTCCATTCTCCATGATTTCACAAGAGACATCCAGCCAAATGAAGCAACTCCTCAATCCTTTTTCTCACTTAGGACATTTATTCTCTCTCTCCACTGACTTCAGTTTCATGCTGTGTCTCTTTACAGTTCAATCACTTCGTTCTTATTCAGGGAAGGGCTAGTGCTTTTTTTAAGTCTCATCCATCAAAGAAAGAGTTAACATCTTCCAAGTCTGCAGGGGGCACGATGGTTCTTCCTGGCTGTGACCGAAGGTAGGGTCAGGCCTCACTGGGCTGGGCTAGTCTTTGGGTTCTGGCTGCTGCAGGGCCACTTGTCCAGCTGCAAAGCTGCATAGTCTCTCTATTAGGCTGGGCTTTCCTCCTCCCCACGGAGCGGGGGGAGGGGGGGTGGGGGGGGGGGGGGGCAGTGCTCAGCCCTCCCCCGGCCTGGGAGTCACCAGTCCCAGCGGCTTCCCAGAAAAAGCCTGGTCTGGGCAGGGGCCGGCTGGGCCACTCGCAGGCCCGGGGGGGACCCGCAGCAGAGCAGGATCAGCCTGGCCATGCCCAGAGCTGCTCTCAGGGGCTCGGCAGACATAAGCGGCAACCTCCCCTCTCCCTTGCTGGCAGCTGAGGCGGGAGGGGGGGGGGGGGGTCAGCCACCGGGCCCTGAGGGGCCACACAGCGGAGTGGGACCAGCCCTGTTACCTGTTCCAAAGCAGGAAGGGAAAGAGACCAGCTGAAACAGTCTCAGCTTTATATGGGTATTACCAAAAGTCGCATTCAGCTTTCTCAGTGGTCAAACCATATGCCAGTAGCTAAGAATTGGCTTCTGATAGGTTCCTGTCCTTTCTAAGACAATTCCAAGGTCCTGACAGGGCAATATTCTGTATTCCTCTTCAACTAAAAACCAAACTGTTGACCCATAACATACACAAAATCTGGCTAAGGGGAAACATATTTATACATCACAGACTGGTAAATATGGTTAATGATTGAAGTGTATTTGGAGCCTCATATCTGAAAAAAAAACAAACCCCAAAACCACAACAGCAAAACAGTAACAAAACAAGAAATCATACTGACAGGCTACTGTAGTAAATGTACTCCTTGGGGATGTTTTCCCAGCCTTAAATACCAGTGCCATTAGCAGAAGAGGGAAAACCAGTATGCTTGTCCCTATAAACAGGCTGTAATGGTTTTAATTTTGAAAACTGGACAGAAATACTAATTAATGTAGTGGTTTTACATTCACTAAATTCTGGTCTCAGTACTCACTCTTTCTGTGGGAGAGAGACTAGGAGAAAAAAAAAGCAGGCTCAACCTTAAAAATTGACAAATAGTTTTGTTAACACACACTAAAAGAATGGAAAAAGAAAGATGGGGGAAAAAAAC
>JAKJHU010001358.1:79407-142843 GCA_022316685.1 Progne subis subis
AGACTGGCCGCATTCCAGCCGTGTCCCTGTTCGCGCTGAACTTAAACACCTTGCCGCCCGTAGCCACCGCCGTAGCGCTCGCAGTGGGAAGCAGGGGCGGGGCCGGACCAGCCACTGGTGTCGGGCCCGCCGCATCCGCAGCGGGGCTGGAGCCCGCACCGGCTGCCGGAGACCGGTCAGATGCCTCTGCGGCAGGCACACATCCCGGCACAGCTGGGGAGCTTGTCTTGCGTTCAGGCAGAGGCGGCGACCGCGCCTCCTTCCCTGGCGGGGCCGCATCGGTCCCTGCTGTCAGCCCATTAGAACTGGCCGCATCAGAGCCTCTCCCCACCCCGCGAGCATCGCCTGCAGCCCATGGGGCTGGCGCGGGAGGTGGAGTGTCTGGAACCCCCCCGAGAAGGGGTCCCGCGGGGGCCCGGGAGCCCGCGGCCCCCCCCACCCCAGAGCGGGGTGAAGCTGTCAGCCCGCGCATGGGGGCGGCGCCTGCCGAGGGACTGACCGGGGCCCTGCCTCCGGCAGCATCCCGCGGCGGCGCCAGGGCAGAGGCAGCCAATGCAGCTGCCTCCGGGCCCGGGCTGGGTGGCAGGGCGGGGAGCTCCACGTCACCCGACCCCATTGGATAGGTAACGGTCGTGCGGCAGAATAGACAATGCACAGTGACTGAATCTCGGCCAAAAGAAAGCGGAGCCCGCTTTCCCGGGCCACCCCCACCCACCAACGCCAGAAAGGCATGGAGAGGAGGCGACCCCGCTCCGCTCCAGCTGCCCTGCGGAGCGGGGATCGGCGGGACCGGCCCTGGGCTCATCGGGGCTCTGCCCCCCCTCTGCCGGAGACCAGCGCCGGAACCTGAGGGGGGGAACCCCCCCGCGCAGGAACGGGGGAGGAAGGGGAAGAATCACAAAGGAGCTGAAGTTCAGATTCCGGGTCTGATATAATGACCCCGCCTCCCTCCAGCTCTCCGTTCTGCTTCGGACTAGGGCTTTCAGCCTTCGAGTTGTAAGGAGTCGACTTAAACACCACTCTCTCAAATAATTTCCACTGCAAAAACACTCCTGCAAGTTCTTCCCCATATTCTATATCAAGGGAGTCTAACATACAGTCCCCCAGGAGGTACCACTCCCGTTGACTGAGCACAGACCCTGGAGTGGGAAAAAACCCATGTCGCCTGCCCCATGCAAATAGACTCTGAAGCCCCTCCAGGGATATCTGAGCATCCTTCCGCTCCAAGATATCTCCCCAAAGTTCCCAAACTAAGGAATCCTCCATGATAAACACAAAACAGGGAAAGAGGGAAAGGAAAAACCTCACCAAACCGTTCGTCCACTTGGGGTCACCAGACGTCACCGAGACACACAAAGCAGTCACACGCAGACAAGATATTTTTGCAAAGCAGAGGTCCTTCCGATCCCAGCTCACTGCTGAGAGAGCGGAGAGAGGAGGAAGCAAACCCCTTTGTTTATTCTTTACTTTTTATACATTTCTGGGTCTAGCAGAAGATTGGCTTTTTGGGGTTTCCACCCCTCAGCCTCAGTGGCCAGACCAATTGTCAAGTACAGTTGTTTTCAGGTTAGAAGTATGCAAACAAAGGACAGAGAATGAAAAACAAAGGATTTGTTTATATTATATCTGTGGGAAAAGGTACAAAACTGCTCTAATATTGTACAGTAACTAAAAGATCTGACTCCATTATGAAATTCAAAAGGCTAATTAAAAAAACTCAGAAAAACCAGGGTAACAGCTTTGTTTTCCTGTAGGTACAGTTTTCCTTACTGTTTCTAGTTAGTTTCTACAATTGCAGCTGTGAATGGGAATTACATGTGATTTCCAATTCACATAAAGTGAATGGTAATAGGCTTGTAGGAGGAGGTGTCACTAATACATTGCTTTGCACAGAGGATTTTTTTTGTTTTCAGTATAAGGTGAGACTTGAGTTTCTGCATATTTTTTGAAGAAACAAGTGTTTTTCACCTCTTCATTTCAGCAGCTGTGTTTGTGTACGTTTTGCACATTTTAGTGTTATTCTGTCAGGGCTACCTTCAAACGCTTGGTAAATGAAATGTTCTATTTGTGCCTTCTGGAACTGTTTTAGAGAAGTGTGAAGCGTGATTGACAGATCTGTGCAAATCTATGCTTGGACTGTGTAGTTGATTCCACTTGGGAGGTCTTAAGGGTTTATACAGAGAAGTGTATTTTGCTTGAAAATGACACAACTATTTCATTGTATTTCAGGGTGAAGGCTGTCGTACTGTCCCGCTTTCTGGACACGTAGGATTTGATAGTTTGCCTGACCAGCTGGTTAATAAGTCGGTTAATCATGGGTTTTGTTTCAACATTCTGTGTGTGGGTGAGTTATTTCCATTTTGGGAAGTTCTCTTGCTGAAAAGTTTTCTGCAGCTGGATGTAGCTCGTAGCTTACAGCACTAATAAGTTATCTTTGATTTAAATTTCCCTAACTGGTCTATTTTCAGTAACAAGAATTACTGGTGCTCTGGGAAATCCCCACTAGGGTTCTGCAGTATGGCTTTTTACCAAGCAGTGAAATAAAATATCTAAAATCACAGGCTGTTATTATGATTTCTTGTATGTTTGAATTTCACATTTTAAAAGAAAATAGGTACTCGTGCCAGAGTACTTTGTCATGAGGTCTTGTTTGGTTAAGTATTGAATAATAATAATAATATATTTTAACAAAATACTAGTCATGCTCCTCTTAAATCACTAAAAGCTATTTTGTTCTCCTCCTTTCTGTGCATACTTGAATTAAGATAGTATCTGGCCAAGCCTTAACTCTTCTGACAGTTATCCAAGCTGCCATGTGGTGTGGATCACAGCTGGGACCTGGCACTGTAGCAGGACTTTGTGTCTGTCCCTGCAGCCCATCTCACAGGTCTTCCCCAGGGTCAGGATCCCAAATAATCTCTTCTCTTAGGTAACAGAAGTAAAACCCTGTATGGCTTTGGTACCAGAGTTTGGGAAGGTGAATTGGGAAATTAAAAATAGAGAATTAATAATTGTCTGATGGGTTTGCTGCTGCTAGTGCCCTGCCTCTGGGAGCAGGAGGTTATTGTGTGGCCATGGCTGCTTGGACTAAGCCCCGTCTGCAGATGATCCCAGCAGTGCCTGGTGTGGCAGAGGGGAGAGCAGCAGCTGTGGACATGTGCTGGCTTGAAGGTAAAACCAGCGAGAGACTCCAAGTCAGAAAAAACAATTTAATAGGAGAGAAAAAAAGTAAAATAAAATAAAATAAAACACATGCAATGGTACAAAAGATCACTGACAGAGTCAGAATACAACCTGAAACCGTGGTGGTAGCAGTCCAGATGAGGTGGTCTTGTTGAAGCAGTGTTCCCACAGAAAGGTCTGATAACTCTTGTCCTCTGGGAATCCAGTGGGTAAGGCTGCCTGTGCTGTCTCAAATCCCAGATTATATCCAGGTGGGAATGCTTGGCTCCTCCCCCTGGGCGGAGCATCTCACAATGGACTGATATAATTTTATCTGTTTTGTAATGGGTCCTTGATTGCCTATTAAACAGAGATAGCTCCTGGAGGGAGTTATCTATGAGTCATGCAGGAAGGCATTGATGGCCCATTAACAGAAGATAGTCTGGAGGCAGGGGGCAAGGGAAACAGTGCACAACTTAGTTTCAACATTTCATGTAGATGGTGATAGAATACATACTTTGGGCACATTTTACATTGTAACCTAGGACAGGACACCTCCTGGGGACTCAGCTAGTGGTCAGCACTGCATCCACACAGAGGTTTTCTGTCCCCTCCCATGAGAGATGCAGCTCATAGTATGGACCTGGTGTTTGCCCAGAACAGGGTTAAGACTGAAATGAGAGTAGTAGCGCAAGGAGAGGAGAGCTGAGCCCTGTTAAATAGAGTTGAGAAGACAATTTTCCTTACAACTGCATTCCTGTGAGATGATAAACTTTGCTGAAAAGTGGAGGTCACTGTCAGGCTGAGTCTCTAGGTGATTTCCACAGCACATGAATGTGGTATGACCCAAAGAACCCCCTGTCCCCATAACTGAAGTCTAAAAGTGTTTCTTTTTCCACTTACTGGGCTGCAGTGTTGTTTTTACAAGTTCTAGGTGTAGCAGCAGGTGCCTCCTGTAGTTATATCTTCACTTTGATGTGTGGAGAGGAGATGAATGCCTGTGCTTTCATCTTTGCAGGACAGAAATGGAATGCATTAGTCACTTGTTGAGGTGAAGGACTCACCAAGATCAATGTACATTAGTTACTAATGTCAGATTTTTATGAATAGTAATAACAATCTTGAAATAAAAAAAAAACTTTATAGAAAAATATAATAAACTTCATTAAAAAATGATACGCAAATCTTTGCCCCCACCCTTAAACATCCTGGAGAAAGAAAACAAAAATTCCCAGTGTTTATCTGTCATTCCATTGGATTTCACTTGTACAGCAGAGTTTGGGATGAAAAATTGGAAGAACAAGGAAGCAAATGAAGATTGGATGAGGATCCCATAGACAGCCCACTAAACATGACAGAAAGGCACTTCATTGCCCCTCATTTTTCAGCTGTGTGGCATCTGTTGGATGAAAAATCCAGTGATAATTCTACTTTGTGTCATACTGGATCTGAGCCAGCGATTCCTCCATCTCTTGCTGGAGAAGCCATGGAAAGCTTCAGAAATGACTCAGCAGCATGTCCAGAGTGGAGCAGTTTTTAGCTCTTGCTGAAAGCTGTCTCCCCCATGAGACTAGAGCCAAAGCTAGAATAAATGAGAAAACCTCTAATTAGATGTTAGGTGTTGCAGATGGTTTCTCTGAACTTTTATTTCTCAGCACAACCATTTTCTTCTTAAACCTTACATGATAAATTTTTAGTTGCCTCTTAGTTCAGTGCAAAGGCTGGAGAAGTGTTTAATGGCTGAGACTTTCTGTGCTGACTGTATTTCTCAGTGAGATGGGGGAAAAGAGGACTAACAGGCTGCTGGTTTTTGATGTAAACTTTCTCAGTTTTTGCCAGGGCTAGATTGTAGTTGCATTAAACTAGTATCCCAAGTTTAAGCAGGATTTTGCCCCTTCCTCTCTCCAGGATTTGATAGGGAATTTGTTCTGAACTGGCCTATTCAGTGCAAGTTAGAAAGGCTGTTTTGTGGCAGAAATACTTCACTTTCCCCCATGGACTGTACCAAGACTGCTTTGAGGTCTCATTCCAAAGGAGTGAGCCTGTGATGTGCAGGAGCTCTCACCTCGGGGGAGGGAGGGATGTGCCCAGGATTCCTGGTTCTGTCCAGCAAGAAGCTCTCTGGGGTGATGAGCTGTACAGCCTGGAAGTTGCCCAGTGGCTGTTTCTGTGGTCACTGGTGCAAACAGCATGAGGAGAGAACAGTTTTTCTAATCAAAAAGCCATCTGTCTCCTCAGCCTTCTCTGCCCTGAGCTGCTGGTATCCCTGGGGTGGACGCCAGGAGCTGGGTGCTCCTCTGAGGTGGTATTTCAGTGTATTTTGTGAGCCCTTGTTGCCCTCCTTGCCCCTGCAGCCCAGTCTTTCCCTGGCATTGGGGAATTGTGCCTGTGTGCTTGTCAGATGAAACAAACTATTTTTCTCTCCCCTTGAGAGATGGCCTTATCAGTCTGAGTTGCCTCAGGGCTTGTCTCAGCAAACCTGCTACATTGGATTAGCTCCCATTTCTACACATGAAAAGGCTGTGCATGTATATACATTTTCTTTAAAATTGGATTATATGATACTGGAGCCATAGTTGTTAATCTTGTGAAGGACAGGTGTTTTTCTCTCATGAA
Source organism: Progne subis subis (assembly GCA_022316685.1). Lineage (NCBI taxonomy): Eukaryota > Metazoa > Chordata > Aves > Passeriformes > Hirundinidae > Progne > Progne subis. The sequence goes on from JAKJHU010001358.1 coordinate 85,186, forward strand.
AGGAAGCTCTTGTAAAAGGTCCTTCCTGCCTTTGAACAGGGAAATACTCCTAGGACTCCTCTGTCCTCCCTCAGAGTTGATAGATGATGATATGATTGGGGTCCCTTAATTCCGAGTGTTGTGGGAAAAGGGGGCAGTGGGCAGTTGCTTGTTTCACTTAGCACATGCTAGGAAAAAGCAAATTAAATTTCCAGGCACAAAGAGAGGAGGTACAGCTTTTGTGGTGCATAATTCAGCTCCTTGCTGCAGGTATTTAGAATGCCAAAAGTTCTGTGAAAAGAAGCCGTGAAAGCTCATTCAGCACAAAGATGCCTGTCTTCGTTTGGGGACTTAGGAGCTTGTCCCAGGTGTAGTTTTGCAAGTGGTTCCACCACTGTTCCATCAGTGTGAGATTTGATGAGGCGCTTCCATAGAGCAGTGTGCACGTGCAGCTGGAGCAGGGAATGTGCCTCAGGAGAACGAGAGGATGTGTGGAGAGCCCAGCACAGCTGGGCTGTTGGGCGTTAAGAGTGCATGGTGCTTTCTGAGCACTGATGTAGGGCTGCTGCATGTCCAGAACCTGTGGTGTTGGCTCTGGCCGTTTTTTTTAAATGGCCTTGAAAATTGTCAGACTTAACAGCAAAAGTCCATCCCATGATGAAAGGTACAACCCTCAAGCTTTTCCATTGCTGTCACATCTTCCTGGTGCAGAACTCTACCAGTAAAGGTCACTCTCTCTGCCCTCCCCACAGAGCTTTGTCAGCCCTGTTTTGGGACAGCAGACCACTGTCCAGTTGCATAATCTTTAAGTACGGTTTTGGAGATCAAATCACATGTGTTCATAAGCCTGACATCAGGAAATAATCTCCTTGCCAGGGATGCCTCTCACTAGGTTTGTGTACACTGCTGTTTTTTTCAAAGTAATTCTGCCTCTTTTAATCCCTGTTCATAATTTCTGGTTTTTGGGGGAGATTCCAGTGCCACTGGCTGGAACAAGCACAGACCACTTGTCCTTTTTATCAGACCATCTGTTCCTGGACAGATTATCAGACTATCTGGACTCCAGTCTTTACAAGAAGCAGTTGACACCATTCACGACTTCCAGCCAGCAAAAAGTTGCCTCTTTGTGAGGCAGAAACTCCCAGAAGATTCAGAAATTCTTCCTTTTGTCGTTTTGGCTTTCAAAATAGCACTGCTCATATTTAACAAAGCAGAAAGCTTTACTAGTGTCTTTAGTCTTTTACCATTTCATGTCACTGTCACTGTCATTCTTTCAGCTGAGACAGTCTTTCCTCTCTTTTCCATCTTCCCTGGCAGGCTTTAATTCTGTGTCAAGTCAGTGGGATTACACAGTGCAGGGACAGGGGTATCTTATCTGCTGGCTCAATGTAAATTTGGGAGTGCTGACTTCATATGAGATGCCATGTTAGTGCCTGGATGTTTTAATCATGAAGGTGTTTGGATGGACAACTCCACCTGTGGAAAAATGCCACGGTTCTGATCTTCCCCTTCCGAAAGGAAAAACTCAGTGTTTGAGTTCAAAGTTGCTTTTGCTGGCCCTGTGTAGCTGGCATGAGGTGGAGTGTAAAAGCCTGTTCTGCATCTCTAGCCCCTCTGACAGTTAAGGTTTCTTCTGCTGAAAAAAACCACTTTGGATGGGTTTAAAGTAGGCAATGATTAACAGGTTCAGGATGTGCGCAAACAGTAGGCTTGGCCTCATATGAACACCTTTCACCCAAAAGAATGAGGGAGGCAGAAGCAAGAGGTAACTTACAGGGTGTTGTCTGCCCAGAAGCCAGTGTGGTTTATAGATGACCTTGTGTATCCACTGCAGAGAGCAGCTCCCTGCCCTGTTCACTGCTGCTGCTCCCCTGTCACCCTGTACCTGTAGCCTTGGAGCTGCCCCAGGGCCTGCCAGGCTGTGGGGCAGTGGCACAGGACGGAGGCTTTTCAGGACTGTGTGTGGGTGATGCTGCTGCACTGCAGGGCTGAGGGGCTCCCCTATCCTGAGACATCCCAGTCAGGGTTCCTGGCATTCACAGGCAAGCAGCCAGATCACTGCTCCATCCCACCCATCCCTTGGCAGGGGCTTTGGAGATGCTGCAGCCTTCTCAGGCTGTTTAGATTTTTGTCTTTTGTTACACTGCTGTTTTCCTGGAATCCCTGAGAACAGCCTGGGAGGCCATAGCAGGCCATTGGCTGTTAACTCTCAAGATCCCTGTTCCAAACCATGGCTATGCACTGGTCTGATTTGTGCACCTGCTCCTTTCTGGGGGCAAATGGTCCCTGACAAAGTCCAGACAATGAGATTCCAAGTCAATGAAGGGCTTGTTGGGCCATCTTATTCTTCCAGTATCAGAGGTAACTTTGTGCTTTGCTGGGTCCCTCTCCCTGCTCTGGACAGTGCTCTTGTAGGTACATTGAGGTAGCGCAAGGGACTGCAGCCATGCCAGCTCCTGGTGCTTACTTCTCCTCTTCAGATTGAAAACCAGATTGATGCAAAGAGCAACTGCACTGGTGACTGTTCTAGCTGTAGTTGGTGTTGGTTGGTGATGGATCTCTCAGCTGGCTCCCAGGCAGTTCTGCAGCTCAAGGTGTACATTGACTTTGAAGTGTTAATGGATCTTTCTGCCTCTGGAAAGACACTGGATATGTCATCCTGGCAATCAGGGACTGCTCAGTTTCCCAGAGCAGGGGATTTGGAGCTTGAAACTAGACAATATTCCTTCTAACCCAAACTATTCTATGATTTTATGATTCTGTGTTTGCCTTGCTCGTGCTATGTACTTCAGCCCTGAGTGAGGAAAATCCCTTCTGAGGCCAGAATAGGAATTTGCCTGCTTGCAGGGGTGAGGCTTAGAGATTTGGACATTTGGATGGGGGAAGGATGGGGAGGAGTTTCCCCTTCTTGAATTGGGCATTTCATGCAAGTTTGGATCTACTACACAGCTCTAAACCTACAAAAATAAGAAGTTCCTTTATTCTGAGCAAAGTGGGAAAATGGTGAAGTTGTTTTGAGCTGAGGGGAGCTGAGGTCTGGGGGAAGGAGGGGAATGCTCTTGCAGCCAGACACAGTCTCGCTGTAGTCCCAGAGCAGGCTGGAGGAGCAGCCTTTACAGACAGGTAGGGGTTCGGCTGCTCCTGAAGTTTCTCCAAAAGCCATCTGGGCAGCTCAGAAATTGCTGTTTCCCCAAAACACAGCAGGCCCTCACAAGGCAACAGACCAGACTGCGTAGGAAGTCAGATCCTGTGAGCTTGGAGAGCTGGGTCTGTATTGTCAGAGCCTGGTAAGGGAGGCTGCCCTGTGGAATGTGTGCACAGAGGGATTTATTTTATTCTTCCTTGAGATGTATCTAAAACAAATTCAAGACTTGGTCTCTGGGATTTGTCTCTTCCTTCCAGACAAGGAAATAGTTGCCCGTTGATAAATGAAAGTCCAGATAGCAGTTCAATACTGATAGAATACTAGCAGAATACTGTACAATACTAGCAGAACTTCTGGAAGCAGATTTTGCAATATTGTACAGCTTGTGTAGCCCCTAACGTACGGCACCAGGTGTTAGAGAAAATGCCCCCTCCCAGTGTAGAAGGCTGATTCTCCAACTCATTATGAGAAACCAACTGGCACAACTTAGCTGTGGGACTTGAACCAGCTCTCAGAGTTTCTGCATGGAAGGAAGCTATTTCTGTGGCTGCTTATTAGAGACTATTGATCCTGGAGCAGCTTTTTTTGGACATGGCAGTGAGCCCCACTTTCCTCTCCCACTTTTAAATGAAAACAGCATCTTCTGTAGCGTAGGTTGTGGGTTTAAGCAGGATTTGAACTGATGCTTTTCCCTTTGCCTTTTCACCTCTTTCTTTTCATCTCCTACTTTCTAATGACATTAATGGCCATTAGACTGTGAAATGTAATTTGCCCAGAATACAGACCTCCCATTGTTCATGGCTTTCTGTTTACCAGACGCTCTCTTGGGAGCATGATATCTGCTTTCATCTGCTACAATTTCACCCCTGTTAATGTTTGGAAGCTGAAAGGCCAACCCATATTAGTATTCAACAGAAGGTTTCAACTCTCTTTTTCTCCAATAGGGGAAACTGGCCTTGGTAAGTCCACCCTTCATGGACACCCTTTTCAACACCAAGTTTGAAGGTGACCCAGCATCTCACTCACAGCCTGGAGTCCAGCTGAAATCCAGTACCTATGACCTGCAGGAGAGCAATGTCAACCTCAAGCTGACTATTGTGAGCACAGTGGGCTTTGGGGATCAGATCAATAAAGAGGACAGGTGAGTGTGGGGGAGAGAGGCTATATCCTGGCTTTTCATTCTCCCTGTGACCTAGTTGGGCCTGACTTCACTGCAGTTTTCCTGCTTGCTTCTTAGGAGTTGTCCTTGTCACCTCTTTGGGATGGGACAGGTAGAAGAGAGGACAGAAGCTCTGGAGTACTCAGCACTGCTTCAGCTATAAAGCAGCTTTTCTCATGCTGTCAGAGGCAATTTCTGCCCTGCTGGCAACCTTCTGCCCAAATTCATCTGGTGGGGAGACTGAAATGCTCCAGGGCATCTGGGCTTGTTTTGAGTTTGTGCTGACCTCAAGCTACTGACCAAACCACTAGTGTGGTTTAGCGTCTGCTTGGCTTAATATCCACTTTTGGCAGGGCTCTTCCATGGGAAGAACCAAAGGAAGCACTGATAAATGTGCAGCGAGATACCCTGGGGGAGTGTCTTGGCAGCTCACATCCTAGAGTGGCTGGAGTGTGTTGGTTAAGGCATGTGCAGTTACACCAGACAGTCTCCTAAGGTGCATCTCTGCAGATGACATTGCTGATGAGATTTGCTTTTTTGTGTGTCTGTTAGATATTTTTTAAAGTTTGTTTAAATTGTACTGATGTCCTTTACATTATGAGTCTGGCAGGCTCTGTATTTCAGAAGGCCTTGCAAGGGAGTTGCAGGAATTTCCTGCCTCAGAGCACGGGGTAAAGGTAGTACTGAATGAAGCTGCGTCTTCCTACGAGCAGCACTCAGGGCTATAAGAGCAGCAAGCCATTCACTCCCTGAGTGCAAGCGAAGGGTTACACACTGCTTGCAAATGAGTCCTACATTAAGCCTTGCTTTAGAAAGTCTCTACACCCTCTGCATTTCAGAATACTGAGAGTTTCTGCTTTCCCTGGAGAGGGATCGGTGTATCTGCTGTCCTCTGCTGAATTCCAGTACTGTGTTTTGACTAACAGGCTGCTAGGGTCTGATGTAGGACCATGTCTCTTGTCAGCAGTGCAACTTTAAAATTTCTTACAAGGTGAGGAGCAAGGGAGGTAGAGAGAATTGGTCTCAGAAAGTGGAAAATGGAAAGTGAAATCTATCAACAGTTTGTTTCTTAAAAGCAAGCCAAACCAAGGGGCGTTGTCCTATTTGTTTAGCTCTCTGACTGTGAGATGTAAAGCTTTTTTTTTTTTTTCCTTTCACCAAAGCTATAAGCCCATCGTTGAGTTCATTGATGCTCAGTTTGAAGCCTACTTGCAGGAAGAACTGAAGATAAAAAGGGTCTTGCACAACTACCATGACACCCGGATCCATGCTTGCTTGTACTTCATTGCTCCAACAGGCCATTCCCTGAAATCCCTGGACTTGGTAACAATGAAGAAGCTTGACAGCAAGGTTGGCACAAGTAAGCTCTTACTGGGCAGATTTACTGCTTTGCATAGTGGAAAGGCTGCTGCTTTTCCAGAGCATCTCCCTACTTTGATTAGCACTTCTGGTGGAAATGACAGTTGGAAAATAATTCTGTAGATGTATTGAGCACTTACAAGTTTTTGAAGGTTGTATTGCAGACTTAGAGAAACTCCCAGGAGCAAAGTTGATTACTTCATACCTCTGGTTTTTTCTAGGTGAACATCATTCCCATCATTGCCAAATCTGATGCCATTTCCAAGAGTGAGCTGACCAAGTTTAAAATAAAAATCACAAGTGAACTGGTCAGTAATGGAGTGCAGATCTACCAGTTCCCGACAGATGATGAATCAGTGGCGGAGATAAATGGGACAATGAATGTAAGTGACTTGGTTCTTCCTCCTCTCCTATAATAGCACTGTCAGTGTAGGGGTTGGTGACCCACATTGGAATGTTCCTTAAATCTAATTTCCCATTTATTTTGTGTCTTAAAAACAGAGGATTTCACAAGAATCTCATCCTTGTAGTGTCATCCTAGGCTAGGAGAGCTTTGTGGTAGGCTACTGCCTCTCTGGTGGCCTTTTCTAGTCAGAAAATAGACTTTAATACCCTTCCTTGTCGTCATGTGTATTCTGTTGAGGGACGTATAAGAAATCAGTGTTTAAACTCTTTTCAGCTCAAGGGTTTGTCATTATTCCTATCCTATGTAATCACTTTATGGCCTCCCACCAGTAAACTTCCAGAATCCTGTGGCATGGAATTACACAGCTTAACCAACAAGGTGTGAAAAACAGTGCACAACTCGGGCCAGACATGCCTCGAGGTGCCTGCAGGTGCCCATTCTGGCTCTGGCCTGCCCAGCATTGTGGGTGCCTGTCTGTGTCTCTTTGAGGATGAAGCAAGCTGTCCCTTGGCCCTTCTGGCAGCACATCCTGACCATGGTCCCATTTTCCAGAAGGCTTTTCACAGGAAATCAAGTAGGGGAAGCTGATTGCTTTACTGCTGTGGATGTAGTAGAGATCTAGCTGATGTCCATTTATGTCACCTCTTGATTAGTATTAATAGTTGTAGAGTGTTCTGGAGAGGCCTGAAAGAAACATGAAGTTTGTCCTTACATAGGAGCTGTCAGTGATGGTTTCCTGGTCAGAGCACTTAGCCCTTCTGAGGGATGGAAGTGAACCTCTGCTTGTCTTTCAGCCATTTACTTGTCTCCTGGGAGAGAATTGCTGTCTTAGGTTGCAGATGTTCTGGGTTGTGTCAGTTGCTGCACAGACAAATCAACTCTTTAATCCTCTATTACAGTCAGAATTACCAGGTTTATGGGGACAAAGCAGTCCAGAATTTGACCAAGGCAATTTTGCAGGTCTAGAAAACTTGTATCCAAATACTGATATTATTAGAAACATAAGATAAACATTACTCTTACTCTGTGTGTGTCCCATGTGAGAGCAGGGGGCTCAGGAATACAGGGGGAAGAGCCCATCTCTGAGTGCTTACTGGCAGTTCTGCTTTGTTTGCAGTTTGACTGTATGAGCCATGCTTTGAAAGCAAAAACATAATCTCTGAAATCTTTTGCTTGTACCAGCTGTCATGACCTTGTCCAAGTTTTTGGATAACCTGTGGAATTCACTACCTGCTCTTGAGAGCAATCCAGGGTCACTGATCTTTCATGTTGTGCTGGCTTGAAAGCAAAACCAGTGAGAGACTCCAAGTCAGAAAAAACAATTTAATAGGAGGAGAAAAGATAAAATAAAAGCAGTAGTACAAAAGATCACTGACAGAGTCAGAATACAACCTGATACCTTGAAGTGGTGGTAGCAGTCCAGATGAAGTGGTCTTGTTGAAGCAGTGATCCCATAGAAAGGTCTGGTAGCTCTTGTCCTCTGGGAATCCAGTGGGTAAGGCTGCCTGTACTGTCCCAAATCCCAGATTATATCCAGGTGGGAATGCTTGGCTCCTTCCCCTGGGTGGAGCATCTCACAATGGGATGATCTCATTCTAGGCGTCTTGCAATGGGTCCTTGATTGCCCATTAAACAGAGATAGCTCCTGGAGGGAGTTATCTGAGTCATGCAGCAGGGCATTGATGGCCCATTAACAGAAGATAGTCTGGAAGGATTGGGCAAGGGAAACACTGCCCAACCTAGTTTCAACAGGTCATGCAGATGGTGATAGAATACATACTTTGGGCACTTCTTACATTGTAACCTAGGACACATGTAGTTGGCTTCTTGAGGCCCGTTCAATTGTCTAGAATTTGGTGCACTTTAAAAGCTTTGCCTAACAAATGTCACTTCACAAAACTCAGCAGAAAGATGTGGTGCAAGGAGCTGGGAACTCAAAGTGCTGAAACTTTGCACTTGACTTCCTTGCAGCTTGGCAGTATGCAGTGTAGTTCCCAGGAGCAAGGAAGGTGGGGAGAAATCTCACTTACAGAAAAATGCAGCAAAGTACAATAGCAATGTCTGGGGAGTTTGCTTGGCTGCCTGAGTTTTGGAGATGAGAAGACTATAAGGTGAAATCTTCAGAGCCTAGATAGGTGTTAAGAGAATTTCAGCTCCAATTTTGCTGAGCTTGCACTGGGCAAGTCTCTTTTTGCCTTCTGCAGAGAGATCATTTTACTAAGAAGTGACAATTTCTGATTTCTGAGTTTCTGAAAATCAAATCCCTCTTGTTCTTAGTAAGCCTTTGTGTAATGTGGAGTTCATATCTCAGCTTGAAGAGTGTGACCTTGGGTCACACTGGACACAGTGGCTGGGGGCATGTTCAGCCCTTCCTCACCAAGGTGGAAGCAAGCAGGGAGGAAGGAGCTATTACTCTGGGGGTGAAGGATGGACTTCCATCTCATGATCTGATGGAGCAAGGTGTCTTGTGCTCCATGAGCTAAAGGAGTGGTGGGGGGATAAAATAAAGAAGGCTTCAAGACCTCTTACTGCTTCTGTGCTTGTGCAGATGTTCTCCTCAGGCACATGCAAGCCCCGGGACAGCACCACAGTCCGAGCCGCAGCACTCTGTTCCAGCTGTCACTCTGATGCCAGTCTTGCACTGGCTCATCTCACCTGACACTGTGGCTGGGAGGATCAGCCAGGTAGAGGATATAGAGTGGTAGCACTAAACAAAGTTTCCAAAAAAAGGACCCACCCTGCTACCCCTTGTCTTGGACTAGTGGCAAGTGACTAGGCTCCCTGAGATTAGCGTGTGCATAATGACTGTCTTGCTCAGTGGCTGTGCTCATCTCTGTGTGCTGGCAGGTCAGCCAGGTCTGAGAGGGACTAACATGGATATCATTAAATGTGTTCCAGGCCCACTTGCCATTTGCAGTGGTCGGGAGCATGGAGGAACTGAAAATAGGAAACAAAATGATGAAAGCTCGTCAGTACCCTTGGGGCACAGTGCAGGGTGAGTTGAGCCCTGGGATTTTCATTGCATGAATGGTGACACTTGTGCAAGGAGGCAGGGGGCTTTCATAAAAGGAGTAAGGGCCTGCTTTACTGGATCCTTTGTTAAATCCTTGTGTCAGGCCTATAGTGCCAGTTTTCTCTGCTTGGAAGAGGTGGGGTTAAACCTGTTGGAGGAGTAGACAATTGGGGAATGTGGGAAGAGATCTTAGTTTCTGTGCCCATTTTCCACCTTACCATGTCTTCTTACAGTGGAGAACGAAGCTCACTGCGACTTTGTGAAGTTGCGGGAGATGCTGATCCGCGTGAACATGGAAGACCTTTGTGAGCAGACCCACACACGCCACTATGAGCTCTACAGGCGATGTAAACTGGAAGAGATGGGTTTCAAGGACACTGATCCAGATAGCAAACCCTTCAGGTGACATCCCTGGAGGAGACAGGAGAGCTTGAGAGAGGCATTGTTGGATGCGCTGTGTGCTCATGTGTGTGTGTATCCTTGGGGGAGCACAGAAAATACAATGCAGCAAGAAAAACTGCCAGGTCAGATAAATCCAGACTTCAGCAAAGGTCTGTCTGGGAGAAGGTGAAAATACAGGGAGGATGTGCAGGACTGACTTGTGAATCTGCAAGTATGGGAGTAGAAATGTCTGTGCTGCAGAGAGACAGTGATTCCTGTTTTGGGCTTACCTAGAAACAGAGGCCAGACAAAGTTAAAAGGATAAAAGCGGATATATTTAATGAAGGGCCTTCAGGTAACATTAAGGGCAGATGAAGCCTCTCCAAGGGGCTACACCCAAAATGAATGATGGTCACAAGTTTTTTAGACAGATATAAGTTTGGTCTATATTACATATCAGGTGTTAATCTTCCAATTATGGCTTCAGGTAATGAAGTCATTTACCTCCCAGTTTGCCTCCTCCCCAATTCACTTTTGTTTATACTTTTCGGGGCCTGAGGCTGTAGGGTGTCCTTGGATCTCAGGCCCAGAGGGATTGTTTTGTCTGATTAAAATGTGAAGACAGTTAACTAACACTTTATATGGAGTTTAAAATTATACACTAATGCAGTACAGGATTTGAAAAATATAAAAGCTAAAATCTTAAGGCATCAACAGCAGTGTTCCTCTGAACTAGTGTTTGTTGCCAGCTGGTCTCTTTGAATTGCCCAACACTCGGTATACAGAGAAGTGCCAAAAATCATGGGATAAAGAAGACCTTGGGCACATGTGGGTGGTGAGTAGCAAATGTGTTGTGTGCAAAGCAATAGTAATGGTGAGGGCCTGATTTCAGAGGGTCAGGAAAAGCAATTTGTCCCAAGTCTTATCACTGGACTTTCATTCCTTTTCAGCTTACAAGAAACTTACGAAGCCAAAAGAAATGAGTTTCTGGGAGAACTGCAGAAAAAGGAAGAGGCAATGAGACAGATGTTTGTCCAGAGGGTCAAGGAAAAAGAAGCAGAATTGAAGGAGGCTGAAAAAGAGGTAAAGACTGCAGTACTTGTGTCTTCATGGCTGTGAGTGATAGATTCACTCCCAAGTAGGTAACTATTGCCAAAGCACTTTCTGCAGAGTGTGGTTTAGGACTTTCTTACCAGGAAGTCTAAGGTTTAACTTGAATGGGGATGTTAAGGTGTTCAGTCTGTAGGACAAAACTGAATCACAGTGCTTGTTCTGTACAACTTACTGCACCAGGAAAGGGCCAGAGTCTTGATTCTGATGGAGAGGTGCAGTGTGGTAAAAGTCAAGGAGAGAAGCAGCCCTTGAGATTGTTATAAATGAAAAACGCTCCAATTTATTAATTGAGGGAAATTTATTAATAAAAGAAAGGTCCAAATAGAATTTTAGAGAGCAACAACAAAAAACCACTATCAAAAAAAAAAAAAGGGTCAGTGCTGAGCCTGGGTGTCAGCGCTGGGTGAGACACAGGTTTGCCCGCTGCAGCAGAGGGTCCCCTGTGCTCCACTCCGACTGTCCTGTCTGAGCGATTTTTATACGGTTTTTTTCGCCCGAGGCTGAGTCCCTTTTCTTCTGGTTCGGACTACACGTATTCATGAGGAGTTCTTTCTCTGTGGCAAGTTGAACAAAACATGTCCGGAAAGTGATGAGCACCCGTGATCGTGTTCCCGGGCATTGAGATGTATCTCTCTGATGGCCCTAGTTAACTCAGTCTCCGGATATTTATCACATATTCATTGCCCAGCGTTCCTCGGATCACCTTGATGGATGGTCCATCTCCGAGCTGGCCACACTTATTTTATTGTAAATGAAGTCCTTCCTCCTTTGTCCAGGTGGTTTTGACATTATGTTGCAGTCTCTGGCTTGTGAGTTTTAAAGCTTATAAGAATATATTTTAACAGAACATAAAAATATATGACAATTTTATTTGCACGAATTATCATATACACATATAACAAGATGAACTTGTTTTACAAAAAATACACCCATAGAACTTTCTTAGCATTGTGAAAAATCCATTAATTTACTGACCTTTTGTCTCAGTTTGAAAGACAGGTATCTACTAGGGAGGGGCAGGGCCTCTCTAAGAGTGGAGAATTCAAATCCCTTCCCTTTAAATTATTATAATTTAGAAAATTAAGGGGTCTTTCAGGCAGAGGTATGGAGGAAGGGATAACAGTTCTTTACTAGTATGTATAACAAGGCAAATAAACAACAATAACTACAGCATTAATAATAAACAGAACCAGGAACCTCGAGGGGCTTTGTTTCACAAAGCCCGGGGCAGTCTGATCTATTGGGACTTTGAGAGCACTAAGCTGGAACGGTGGAAACTCCCAGGCTGGTGGATGGAACAGCAGGATGTCCCTGGCAGGCAGGGGGGTGCAGGGCTACAGTGTAGCAAAAAGAGCAGTGCTGAAGAAGACGTGATGGCCAGACAGGGCTGGCCTAGCTCCAGCAGGGCAGGTGAAGGAGATAAGAATTCTTGGGCACACAAGCAGATGATGGTAGATTTCCCAGGACTGGACTTTCTGTTGACAGTGGACTTCTCCCGCAGCAAGCAGCAGCTTGGCCATCTTCTCTCCGATGCTGAGAGCAAGAAGAGCTAAGCTGCCTCTAGCTCTGTCTTTTTCTTGCCCCAAAACTCATGTGATTTTCCCCATCTTGACTTTTGGCCACTTCTTTTGTGTTGGTCAAGCACTATCTAAGCACTAGTGCTTAGTCTCTCAGCAACTTATGGGGAAAAATTCTATAAGAAAAAAAAAGGAACAAACTTAACCCATAACACCTTTAAAGAGGAATAAGGCAGAGACCCCTGGAGATAGATTTGGGGTTTTTTTTTACATTTATGCTCTCCTAATCCTCTGTTCTTAGTCTGCACAATGATGCATTACTAGAACACTGCCTGTAAGTTGTTGTGGAAGGAGGCTGTTCCCTGCCCTTTGTTTAGGCACTGGCAGCTCAGGAACTAGAAATGATGTGGAGACCAATGGAGACTCAAAGGTTCAGATCTCAAGGGATCCTTCCATTTTCCTCTTTTCCTGTGAACAGAATATCTGGTAGTGCCACATCCTGCTCACCTCTCCTTTCCCTTTAGCTGCATGAAAAGTTTGATCGCCTGAAGAAATTGCATCAGGATGAAAAGAAGAAGCTAGAGGATAAGAAGAAGTCTCTGGATGATGAAGTGAATGCATTTAAACAAAGGAAGACAGCAGCTGAATTGCTCCAGTCACAGGCTCAGCAGGCTGGAGGATCGCAAACTCTTAAAAGGGATAAGGAAAGGAAAAAGTAAGTTGCTAACCCAGAGGTATTTGCTTTTTGGTAATGATTCTCCCTGACTATTTTCTTGGGTGTTCATATCTCCCTCCAACATAGCCAGTCCTTATCAGGGGAAGGTTTTCAGACAGATTTAATCCCTAGTAAGGCTGAGCAGTATCTGGAAGCATGTAACATTTGCTGTCATCCTGAAGAGCAGAGAGCAATACTAACTTCCCTCTTTGCCTTCTGACAGCATGTGAGAGGATGAACTTGTTTTCATTCCTGTGCTGGGTTAAGTACCAACCGGGCAGAAACACCAAATTATGTCGTGGTTTCACGTTCACCTGTCTCTGCCAAATTTAGTGTAGTGGTTTGTCACCGAGACACACAAAGAAGTCACACGCAGACAAATATTTTGCAAAGCAGAGGTCCTTCCAGATCCCAGCTTCTGCTGAGAGAGCAGAGAGAGAAGGAAGACCGTCTCCTTGTTTATTCTTTACTTTTTATACATTTGTGGGTCTGGCAGAAGATTGGCTTTTTGGGGTTTCCACCCCTCAGCCTCAGTGGCCAGACCAACTGTCAATTACAGTTGTTTTTCAGGTTAGAATTATGCAAACAAAGGACAAGGAATGAAAAACAAAGGATTTGTTTATATTACATCTGTGGGAAAGATAGAAAAACTGCTCTAACATTGTACAGTAGCTAAAAAGATCTGACTCCATTATGAAACTCAAAAGGCTAAATAAAAAAACTCAGAAAAACCAGGGTAACAGTGGTTTAAGTGTCTTTTCTGCTGTGAGATAGGATTAGGAGAAAAAGGCAAAACAGGCCCAATTTAAAGGTAAACAGATAGATTTAACACACACTAAAAGGAGAAAAAAAAAGAATCAAACCTTCAAAACACTCTCCCTCGCCCACAAACTGTTCACTTTCCCACAAACAACACAAAGAGACATAACCTGTGATTTTCAGTCAGTTTCACCATTTTAAAAATAATATTTCATCAGTCCTTTAGGGAGAGGAGTCTCTCTCAGTTTACCATGGAATTTCCCCCCACTGACAACGTAGAACAGTTCTCTTGTGAGTTTTAACTGTCACAAAAACAGCTGCGTGGGGAAAACCTGCTTCTGTGAACTCCCCTCCCATTAGCAGTTTCCCAAGCTGCTTATGGGTCATGGGTCTCAGGCATACTGGGGTGTCACTTTTTAAAGATGAACAACTCCAAAGGCAAAGGATTCTTAATCTCAGGGAACAGAGATATCTTCTCACTTCTTCACTGGCACAGAGGGCTTCTCATCTCTATCCCTGTTCAAGCATCTCATGGGATCACCAGAATCCCAACTATTACTCCAATATCACTCAGTCCATTGCAAACACCTTTGCTCAAATCCATAAATCTAAACAAACATCTCCCCAAATGCATATTTTTCCCCATAATTTAAAGGGATAATCTACATATAGAGTTCATTACCATGGCTCAATTGAGAAGTCCAGCCTAAAATGGCAAACTCCTCAATCCCTTGTCCCAATAGTCTTTTCACTCCCTCTTCACTGACTTCATGCTGTGTCTCCTTAAAGTTCAATCACTTTGTCCTTTTCCTCCCTCTCAGGGAAGAGTTAGAGCTCTGGAAGTTTCATTTTGTGTCAAGAAAGAGTTAATTTTCTTGCCTAGGTCCTTGGCTTCGGTATAGTGTCAGATTTCAAGGCCAAGAGCCGAGAGATTGGAGATCAGATCGGCTCAGGCAGTCAGAAACTTAACAGCCAAAAAGCAGGTGGCTCCTTCCCACCCTTGGTTTCATGGGGTGGGCCCAGCCCAATCGGGCCTGTAGTTGTTGAGGGGGGGGGGGCTGGCGGACATCTTTCCCGGCTCAGCCAACTCAGGGTAGGCTTTAAAATTAGCTGATGTTAAGCTGCAGCCTCCCCTTCCGCGAGTCGATGGGGCCCCGGGGGGGGGGGGGGGACGACAACCAGACCAGGGCCGGCTCCCCCCGCCACAGGGGGGAGCGACAGGACCCGGCCGGCCTGGGCCGCACCACAGAGCCGGACCCAGAGCCAGTGTTACCTGCTTCTCCGGCCAGAAGTGTGATAAACGCTAATCACTTGTTTTAAAATTTTAAAAGTTTAATAATAAATAAGATGGTTATAAAAATAGAATTAGAGTAAAAAATTGAACAATTTTAGAGTTAGGACAATACGAGACAATAAAAACAAAGTTTCAGACATCTGGGTGCCTCCCCGACCAAAAAAGCTTCGGGGAAGGACCCCTGTTAACAAAGGATTATCTCTTAAAAGCAATAGCCTGTTGAATATTCATACAGTTCATACATGATGCATAAATTCCATTCAAACAAAGAATTGTCTCTGGTTAGTGTCACTTTTTTCCTTTAATCTCTATGGCGTCCACAGGGCTGAGTGAGGCAGGAGAAGTTGGTCTCTTCTGATAAGGAAGTAGTAAATTCTTTTTTCTCTGAAAGATTTACGTTTTCCTGTGGTTGGTACATAAAAACTACATTTTAACTACAAAACTTCATTTACTATACTATCAAAATATTAATACAACACCAACAATTAACACAACACATATAGTAAATATCTTGCGTAGAGCCATATAATATGCATTTTTCACAATCCTCCCTCTTTCTTTTTATAATTAATTTGGCTCGAGCAATATTCATTGTTTTCTAGCCTTCATTATTCGCTCATTTTTTTCACAAATCAATCTCACTTCTTTGAAGGGGTCTTCTATATTATTTTGTTCCTTTAACACCATAATCCTTTGTGGCGTTGTTATTGTAGGGAACTTTTGGTCCATGTTCACTAATTGCATGCCTTGTACCACACTGGTGATGAGCTGAATGAAACAGGGAATCAGACAAGGAAGAAATATTAAACCAGCTGTAGTGCATAACTTTTTCCACCATTCTACTCCCAGCACATTATCCCACCAGCTAGTATTTAGCATTGATTCCCACTTTTGAACTGGTACGTGGGCGCTTTTTCTGATATCATTGACTATGTCCAGGACGGCATCTCCATTGTCATCTATTTTTAAACAACAATCTGATGTATTGAACTTTCCACAAACACCCCCTTCTTTAGCTAATAGATAGTCTAAAGCTAACTCATTCTGATACATGGCTGCTCTTGTTTGGGTTTGTTGCCTTGATATTAATTCCACTGCCTGACCAGTTTTGTTCGTTATTATCTCTACAGCGGCTTGAAGTCTTATAATACGATTTAGCATATAAATTGGGGTTCGATATCCCCAACTCCCATCTTGTGCCCAGGTGGCTGGCCCATATGTTTCCAGTATGCGTTCAGGGGGCCATTCCTCATCTCCCCATTTTTGGAATCCTCCAATCAATTCTCTTTTGTTTCTCTTTAGATCCTCATAAACTGGTATCCCTAATTGATCCCCATCAGGTCCTGGTAAAAGAAAAAATCCTGGCTGTATAATTCCCAGAGTGCAGCTCCCTTTCCACTGGGAGGGGAGTTTTGGGTATGCTCTTTTTCCACATATCTAAAATAAGCCGTCTGGAGCTTTCCAATAGTTAAATTTTTGTTGATCTATATTCTCCCAAAATTTGGAAATTTCCGGGATGCCATAGTAAGTATTTTTACTTGTATCATTACAATGAAAAAGTTTTGTTTTGTTATCATACTTACAATTCACTTTTTTTGCTTTTTCTTGGGTCCAATACACGGTTGGTGCTTCTGGGACCCACTATACAGAAGTTCCATTACTAACCCTATATCTTTTACAGGGTGTTTTTCCTACTTCATAAAGGAAGCTTTTCCCAGTGCACCAGAGACATTCTTCTCCTATCACTGTTGAGCTTAAAATCCACCCTTCTGGTCTATTTTCTCCAGTTGTACTTGCTTGGTTCCATTTTAGAAGCTCATTTGGGCCTAAGCTGCTGCCTTTCCATGGCCATTCTTCTGACATCAAAGCCCCTCCACAGACCCAACAATTGGTTAAGTTCCTTACTTATTCTTTCTCCTAATTCTACAAACTGATTTTTACCCATCCTTGAGATATCTATTTCTTTTTCTAATTGCTGTTCAAGTTTGGTATACAAATCATTGATCGAAATTGGCACAGGCTTAGGTGGTTGTACTGACTTAGCCTTTTTGCTTATCAGCTGCTCTTTTACTAAATCTGGTGCTTTTTTCCTAGTAATGTAGATAAAACAAATCCATCTCTCCTCTTTTGGGCACTGACTTCCCATCCTGCTACCACTTGTTCCTAAGTTCTCTGCAATCCAGTACTTTTTCCCTTTATGTATGCAATTGCCTAATTTGGATGGGTTATAACAGTGACTGTTGACATGAATGTGAGAAATGAAAAAAGAACCTCAGTGTCTTTCCATGTACAGCTTTTGGTAACATCTGTAGCATGGCCTTGTCGATATCCCAAAAGGGAGAAGACAAAAATTGAGTGACAGTAAAAGGAGTAACAGAGGTCCAGTATGGCTTATACTCCCACCTCCCATGCCTATGGGGTTGCAACCCACAGCAGGTGTATTTGATCTTGGTGGCGAATACAGAGGCCAATCTGGTCTTGCCCTCTATTTCCTTGTCACTTCCTCTTAGCTAATTTCCAGACAAATTGTTTTTGACACTCCTTAACTGTTGTTTCCCACTGTTCTTCAGGTATTTCCCATTCAACAGGCACTAATAATTCCCATCCATAAAACAAAGTTATTATTTCAGTTTCTTCAAATTCTACCTGGATAGGAGATCGATTTGGCCCTTGACACTTCCTGCAACGAGAGCGTCGCTTGTGTGAACTACAATACCAATTCTTCCCACAATCTAAACATTTACATTTAACCCAGCTAGCATGTCTGGTATTTGGGTGGATCAAACAGGGTATTTGGTCTGGCGCTGATGGAAGTTGCAACTCCTCTTCCTCCTTGTATAAATCACTGGCTAAGGCGTGAATACAAGAGTTCTCTGTCTGAAACAGTCCTGATCCTCCTGTTTGGAGTGGAAGTATTCCTCCCCAAGGAGGGTATCGGAGGCATCTCAAAGCTTGTCCAGGCAGTACTTGAAACCACTGATATAAGCTTGGCCTTATCTCCCAATTAGGTGTGATCCTGTGTATGTTTCTTGGACCATTTGGGTCTTCCCAGTTCATTACCACCCAGTCCCCGTTTAAGAGTCAATTTTGTATCACCCGGTTCAGATGCAATCGTCCACTCCTTAGGCTCATCCACTGGTCCTTTGATTCTGCTGGCGTGGATCCACCTTCGTTCCTTGGTCCGGATCGCAGCCTCGGTCGTCAGCAATACCTGAAAAGGACCTTCTCATTGAGGAGTTAAAAGATTGTTCTTTCCAGGTTTTTACTAGCACCCATTCCCCTGGATGAACATTATGGATTTTAAAGTCTAAAGGTGTGGTTTGAGGGATTATTCCTTTCAACCGTAAGTTTTCAAGAGTTTTTGCAATGGTGTTAACATATCTTTTAACGCTCATTTCCCCTACCTCATAGGTAGCATTTTCATGTTGGGTGGTTAAAAAGGGTAACCCAAACATCATTTTATAGGGTGACACTCCCAGGCCTGACCTGAGTTGTGTTCGGATCCTCAATAAGGCCAAAGGTTGGCATTGTACCCATGACATTTGGGTTTCAACTATTAATTTGGTCAAAGTTCTCTTTAAAGTCTGGTTCATCTTTTCTACACGACCAGAACTCTGTGGATGCCATGGGGTATGCAGCTCCCATTTTATCCCTAAAGATTGAATTAGCTGTTGTAACACTTTTGACGTAAAATGTGTTCTTCTATCTGAGTCTATTCTATTAACCATTCCATATCTGGGAATAATCTGCTCTAAAAGGGTCTTAGTTACCATGTTGGCTGAGGCCTTGGTAGTGGGAACTGCTTCTACTCAGTGGGTTAAATGGTCTGTTATTACTAATAAATATTTCTATCTTTGTCCTTGAGGAAGTTCAGTAAAATCTACTTGGATACTTTGAAATGGTCGAAGAGCTAACTCACAACCTCCTAATGTTGTTTTTCTCATTACCTTTTTGTTTATCCTTTGGCAAGTTATACATTTTTCAGTTACTTGCTTTGCTACTCTAAAAATTCCAATGCATCCATAGTTCCTTAAAAAAAATGATCACACAAGGTCTGAGTACCCTAGTGGGTTTTCTGATGCATATTTTCTAATATGCCTCCCCGAAGCACCCAGACGTCTGAAACTTTGTTTTTATTGTCTTGTATTGTCCTAACTCTAAAATTGTTCAATTTTTTACTCTAATTCTATTTTTATAACCATCCTATTTACTATTAAACTTTAATATTTTAAAACAAGTGATTGGCGTTTATCACAGAAGGAAAAAGGGGCTGGCTTGGACACACTCAGGATTTTTATATGGGTATTCCCAATAGTCGCATTCAGCTTCCTCAGTGGTCAATGTGTCAGTATCTAAGAATTGGCTTCTCATAGGTCCCTGTCCTTTCCAAAACAATTCCAAGGTCCTGACAGGGAACTGTTTACACTCTAAAATCCAAGCTGTGTTAACCCATGACAATTCCCCAAGATTCCCTGCTCCTCCCTTGGTCTCTCAGTGCTTCTAAAGAAGTGGAACCATACTAGCTGCCAAGGCTAGGATGTGGGTAGCAGGGATGTCCCATTACCCTCAGAGAGGAGCATGTTCTCACTCAGGTTCTTACTTGTTTAGGTTGAGAAGATTGTGAAAATTATTCAGGGAGACTAACAGTCTTGAATTCTGGAATCTGCAGAATGTAAGTGCAAAATGAGAGGACAGCTCATAGCATCTTATTAGCACTAGTACTCTTCTGTCCTAAATAAGCTTTTTGCCCTCCACAGAAGCAGTGGGAGATACTGCATGGCTGTAGCAGGGGTTCCCCATGCCAGGGACTGGTATGACAGGATCCAGCCCCTCATCAGGGTCTGGGATCTGGGCTGTCTGCAGTGCCTGTGCCAGGCTCCTGAAGCTCTGCAGTTGCTCAAGAGCAACCAGCTGTAGAGTGAAACAGATCTCCCAGTTCCCCCAGTACCGAGCAGTTCCCTTCCTTTTCACTGTGGTACATTTCCCAAAAGGAGCACTGTGCCACCTGTGCAGGTGTGCAGAGAGCGGAGTGCAGACAAACAGGGGTCTGGTTTTGTACCACTGCCATGATCCCCCTTCTGCACAGCCCTGGGGCAATCCTTGCCTGCACTATGCAGTCTTAAGTACATGAAGAAGTGCTGTTAAATTGGACAGTATGGGGCATGCCCAAAGTGCTGACAGCACTGTTTATCAGGGAAAAAGCCTGTGGCTGTTAAGCTTGGGATCAAATGAGACGGAGTGTGTCTGGTTCTGTCCCCGCTCCGGGCGGGAGATGACCTCCGGCTAGCTCTGGTCAGCACAGCCACAGATGTCCCCAGTTCGGATAGGCACGCAGGCTATTTACCTGCTGGTCGGCTCAGCGGCAGCAGGACCAGGTAGTGTTGTGACAGCAACGGCAGCAGAAGAAAAGGCTGGCTCTCAGCTTTGCAGGTTAAAAGATGTTTATTCAGGCCAGCTGCGGGAGTCCGCAGCTGGTCCAACCTCAGTCCAGTGAGGAGCTGAGAGGCTGAGAGCGTCTCTCCGCTACCTTATAAGCGGGGGAGGGGTTCCAGGGGGGTTACAACAAGACAACAAATCAGGGGATTCAGGGGGTAACAAGGTGTGCCCACCCCCAAGCCCTGGACCACTAAAATCCAGAGCCAAAGGAATTCCCCCCAGGGGACCTATCACCTGAAGCCCTCTCCCTGATATTTTGCAATCTGGGAGGGACCCCTGGAGTGATAGACAGGCTGCCCCAGAGAGGGGAGGGGTGGGGCAGAGGGGATGTTACAAGTCAGGTGAGGAGTGGGAGGACTGACACAAAACACCTTATTATACAGACAACACAAAAGGGATACAGAATTGGGGATACAGTGAAATGAACCATAACATAAACTTCTTATAAAAACCTAATAAAACAGTTCTGCACCAGCACAACGGAGGAAAGACCCAATTACAAGAATAAGATCCTGGTTTAGTCTTTTAGAGCTGAAGCTGCTTCAACATGAACATTCTATTGCAATGAGCAATAAGTGCTGCCCTTTTCTCACTCGCCCATTCCTTTTTCCACTGCCTATTTTGATTTGTTCATTTGAATCACCTTCAGGGGGTTTTAGTATCTTTTCATACTGAGGAGTCTGAGACTGACTGGGTACAGACTTCTCTCTCCAGCCTGGACTGTGTGAGGAATACCTAGCTGAGTTCTTTCATGCTTAGAGCCCTTAGACATCTGCTCACTCAGGACTTCAGCCTTGAGATCAGTCAGGAATGCAGAAAAGGGAGGCAGCAGCCCTATAGTATCAGCAATTAGTTGCTGTGGCCCAAGTCAAACTCTTGGTCCTTGAAGTGGTTCTCATCTCAGAACATCTCCTTGACACCAAGCATGTTGATATGGAAAAGCTTTGGTACTGTCCTTGTCAGTTAAGGGCACAGAAAACTCCATGACAGAGATAGGTCAGTGCTTCAGTAAAGCTTGGGAAGATAATAGGAAGCCTCTTTCTCTTCCAGGAAAATTGCTGTGCTAGAAATGGTGCTGCTTTCTTTACTCTGCAACTTCTCCGATCGTCCTTAATAATGGATTTCAGTATTTAGATCATAATTTTTTCTTAACAATCTATGAATTTTGCAAGCTGGAGCTTAATTATAGCTTGTTTACTACTGGCTGGCAGTTCAATAGCCTTTTTTTTCACAGGTAACTTGTTTAAACCCAAGATCTATAATTTGCACTAATCATGACTGATTTTTTTGTTGTTGTTGTTGTTACATCATTATCATCATTATTAGGTCTTATGTGTGTGCTGTTTTACAGTTAGCTGCTGTTTGGCTGCATGGTGCATGAGGCACATTGTCCTGGTAAGCGTCATTAACTAATAGAGCCTCACAGTGGAATCAGTTACTGTAGAAATTGCTTTGCTGCTGCTGCTGTGGACTCCAGGACGGTGTAGATAAATGTAGACGAGAGATCTCTGAAGTTAGGTTTTAGAAGATTAGGTTTATTGTAAGGGATGTGAGGCCTTGCTCCGAGCTGCCAGGCTGCAGCTCGTGGCAAGGCCTAGAAGGTGGGGGAAGGGAGAGGTAGGGAGTGGAGGAGAGTAAAAAGCAAAGAGCAAAAGGGGCGAGCCACCTTCGCAGCCCCCTGATAAGGGGTCTCGAGGTGGGCCGGAACAGGACCTGTGCCAATGGGGTTACAGATACCTGATACTTCAGGGGAGGGGTACAGGTGTGGGATGAACCATTGGGGGGTGAGACAGAACATTCCATTTGACCTGGGTCTGGCTGCAGGTAACTTTCAGCTGGTCACAAAACTGTTTTCTTATACATCCAGTATCCAATACATCTCAAACATCAAAACTTACTTTCAATTCTATCTCACCTACAGGTTTTACATTCTCAGAATATAGGCAATCATATTTATAGGGTTTTTTGGCTTCATCCTCCCCAACATCTCCCCCGTTCTTATTAACAACTAAAATGCTAGACACTGTCTTACTCATTACTTTTTTCACACACTGAATTATGCAGGGAACTGCTACTAAAACTACAGCTACTACTATTAGGATGATCAAACCTATCTTACAAAGTTCCTTTAGCCAAGGTGCAAAGCTCAAACCGTTAAACAAATTGTCTAGCCAAGATGGGTCATCTACTGTAATTTGGCTAGCTAGATCTCTCAATTCTTGCAATTGTTTATGAATGGAAACAGAATGATCGGATAAATTCATGCAGCACAAACCTTCAAAATCCTCACAACCGTGTCCATGTGCTAGAAGAAGGTAGTCAATGGCGGCTCTGTTTTGTAAAGTGGCATGTCTGATGGCTTCTTCATCTGTTAGCAAGTCACTGATCATAGTAGAGGTGGCATTTACTTCTTTGCTGAGCCAGCATCCTAACTTGTTTAGTTGTTTTAGGGCAATTGAGGAGCTTAGCTGAGGCAGGAAAATGCTAGCAACAATTGACTCCCCTGAGTTCCAAGGATGGAAATCACTATCACAGTTGCTCTCATATTGATGTCCCCAGGAGGATCTAATCCTCCTGCTTTTCTTTTTGACTACTTTTTTGACACTGGGAGCAATTATTGTAAGTTGTCCCATGGCGCAAGGACCACCATCTATTTTTGAAGGTATACCTTGCCAGGGCCTGTCTCCACAGATGAGCCAAATCCCTTTAGGAAATCGAATAGGAAGTTTGTTAAAACGATCTGCATGGGGCTCATCATATATGAGAAGCTTAGTTTGATTGCACCAAGAAGTCATGTTGCTATAAACTGGGTGATAAGGGGTAATGTTTAAATGAGGGCCATTTTCTCCTTGGAAATGAAAGAAGTAACAGGTGCTCATAGTTAATGAGCCTAGGATTTCTAGCTCTTGGAGGTCAGATTTATCAACTTTAGAATTATCAATATAAGTTTGGTGTTTTTGGCTGGGAGTCGGGGATATGTGATGATCATCATATGGCCAGTATTTGTCAAAAGTAACATTGTCAAAACCTTTTGTAAGAGGCACTCCAACTAAACAGGTCGAAAAAGGTTTGTCAGGGCTTGTGTCGGATAGACAGATGGTGTCAGAGCCTGCAGACTTGGCTAAAGCAACCCAGACATTTGTCTTTGGTTGACTTACAGGTAAAGCTTGACTACAAGAATTAAAACAAAAGAACAAAAGTAACATGCACACGCGCAAATGATAAAACTTCAGTCTTTTCTTGGGCTGCTTTTGGTGGATCATCTTCTCCTGATGATTCTGCGCAGCTCAGGTCTGGGTGCTTGCTTCTTGGCTTGTAGAAGTACTGGCTGATGTGGGGGTCTCAGCGGGTTTCGATGCGTGGTACGGTTTCACGTTCTTTGCTGGAATCCACTGGAGTCCTTTTTCTGTGGAGATACACGCAAACCCCTTCCCCCATGTTATAAGATTGTATGGTCCTTCAATTTGTCCTGAATCTAGGTTTTTAATTAAAACGGGGGGGTGCTCTTTCAGTTTTGCTTTCTTATTGTTTAAGAAATGTCTGTAAATGGGGGGGTCTGGCTCTTCTGCAGAGCTGTTCAGAAAATTATAAACATACAGGGCTTTATTCAACCTCTTTTGAGGTGCAGCCTGGTCTTCTCCCCCTTTCTGTTGATCTAAAATGCGTTTTAAAGTTTGATGTGTTCTTTCTATTATTCCTTGACTCGTGGGAGAGTAAGGAATGCCAAATGTATGGCGAACACCCCAGTCATTCAGGAATGCAGCTAATTCTTGTGAGGTGTATGAAGGACCATTATCAGTTTTAATTTCTTGGGGGACACCTAAATAGGAGAAAGCTTGTGAAAAATGCTGGCAAACATGCTTAGCTGTTTCTCCTGCATGTACAGAAGCAAAAACTGCATTTGAAAATGTATCAATAGAGACATGGATATTTTTAAGTTTCCCAAAAGAGGGGTACTTAGTAACATCTGTTTGCCATTTCTGTAAACTTTCAAACCCCCTTGGGTTGGTGGCTCCTGAAGAGGGGAGAGGTTGAACTTGCTGACAGTTTGGGCAAGCCCGTACAATATTTTGTGCTTGTTCTAGGGTAAGGTGAAAATCTTGTTTGATTGCTTGTGCATTTTGGTGAAAAAATGCATGACTCAGTTTGCCTTGTTCAACAGTGTTAGGCAAGGTGGTTGCAGCAAGCACTGAGGTAGAATCTTCAATGATTGCTGCACCTTCCTCATCAGATGCAGCTGATGCCAATGCATCAGCTCGTGCATTTCCCTCTGCCATAAATCCTGGAAGACCCGAATGAGCTCTAATGTGAGAAATAAAGTAAGGGTTAGTTCTGTGTGATAAAATTTGATAGAGACAGGTGAGCCAAAGATACAACTTGTTGTTGTTCACAACCTTTAGAACAGATCCTTCAATTCTTTTAATAACATTAGCAACGTATGCTGAATCAGGGATCAGGTTGAAAGGTTCTGGAAAGAGCTGAAATGCTCTTACAACTGCTGCCAATTCAACAATTTGGGGAGAACCCTCAACCTTTTGAACATCTTGTTCCCAGGTTTTAGTATTTTTTATTTTGCCATGCGACGACCAAATTGTGCGTTCGCCCTGACCCATCAGTGAAGATAGTGATTGCATCTAAAGGCTCTTCACTGATTAGGGGCTTTTCTTTGTAACATAATTTAGCTTTGATCATTTTGTGTGCTGGATAATGAATGGAACAAGTGCCTGGGAAATTGAGCAAAGCATACAGCAAGTCTTCTGATTTTTGCATTGCCCAATCAAAATAGGTTTTCTTCATGGGCAGATAGATGATTGCGAATTCACGACCTGCTATTGAAAGAAGCCTTGCTCTGCCTTTGATGATGATTTGAGACATCATTTCTAAAGGTGTGAGGACTGTCTTTGGCGACCTGTATGAGATAAAAACCCATTCAATTATTAACAACGGATCTTTGTGGGAAGAATCCCATTGAAAGATGAGACCACACAGTCTCAGCTTTTCTCCTAAGATTGCAAGGAAAAAGGGTTTGTCAGGGACACAGCGATGTGCTTGCCTGCTCTGCAGAGCACTAGTAATTTCCTCTAAGGCCTTGTGAGCATTAGGAGTGAGGGATCTGGGGGATCTGATGTCATTGTCCCCCTTCAGCAAATCAAAGAGTGGAGCAAGTTCATCAGCTGTGATTCCTAGGACAGGCCTGACCCAGTTAATTTCTCCTAAAAGCTGTTGTAAGTCCTGCAAAGTGTGAACATCAGTTCGGATTTGTATCTTTTGAGGAGTAATGGACTGTTCTGTTAGTTTCCAACCTAAATATTTCCAGGGAGCAGTCTCTTGTATTTTTGATTCAGAGATTACTAGTCCACTCTTTTTGATTTCAGCAACAACACAATCACGAGTCATTTCCATTTGTTTTCGTGTTGGTGCTGCGATGAGCAAATCATCTATATAGTGGAGAATAACTGATTGTGGGAGCTGTTTACGGACTGGGGCTAGTGCACGGGCTACAAAATATTGGCAGATAGTCAGTGAGTTTCTCATCCCTTGGAGTAATACGAGCCAATGATATCTTTGGAGCGGTTCTTGCAGGTTTGTACTTGGAACAGAAAAGGCAAAATGAGAAGTGTCATCTGGATGCAGTGGGATATTGAAAAAACAGTCTTTTAGATCTATGATTACAAGTGGCCAGTCTCTCGGGATCATGGAAAGGTTGGGTAGACCAGGTTGGAGGGGACCCATGTTTTCAATCACTGCGTTGATCTTTCTGAGAGCCTGTAACAATCGCCAGGTGTTGGAGGTTTTCTTATGAATTACAAACACAGGTGAGTTCCAGGGACTGTTAGTGGGCTTAATGTGGCCTTTTTGCAGTTGTTCAGCTACTAGATCCTTGAGGGCACTCAGCTTATTGTCTGGCAGGGGCCACTGGTCAACCCAGACAGGGGTGTCAGTTTTCCAGGTTAGTTTGAGAGCACTGAGTGCTTCAGTGGCCCCTACGAAAAACCCAGTTCAATTTTCGCTCCCCACTGAGAAAGCAAGTCCCTTCCCCACACTGTGATGGGCTTTTGCACAACATAGGGACGAATCGATGCTTTCTTCTCATCTGGTCCTGTAATGCTGATTACAGATTTGCTTTGCAAGCACGGAGTGACACCTCCGATGCCTGTGAGAGTACCTGGGGGAGTTACTAACTTCCAATCTCTTGGCCAATAGTAAGAAGAGATCACAGAAACATCTGCGCCGGTATCAATCATCCCTTTGATGTTAACTTGAAGCCTACCATTTGACAACTTACAAGTTAGCATTGGTCTTTGTTCACTTATGTGTTGAACCCATAGAACTTCAGGATTCTCAGGAGTGACGGGGAAACAGCGTGGTGGCATTTGGTCCATAGTTCCCATAGGCAATGCTATGGCAATAGCTATAGGGGTTCTGGGAGGAATATGCAATGGGGGATAGCAGGCATTGGCTAGCACTAGCAATTCTTCATTGCAGTTAACAGACATCACACAAGGCAAAACAAGCAGTCCCAGGATGCTATTTCTTTCTTTACCAACAACTAAAAAGTCTTGCCTATGTTGTGAAGGCCCAGTGATCCCTGTTGAGATATAATCGTAGCCATCATCTTTTAGAAAGGTTGTTGGCTTGGAGGTTGCCAAGGTGCACCAGGTCCCTGGGGGTAGTAGGCTTGGGTCATTACTTGGGATTGTGCTGGTGATGAAGCGAAGAGCTTTTGGGTCGGGGTATTCACAAATTTCTCCTCGGGCGCTTGGGGTGCCATTACTTGTTTCTTCACGCGATGGCGCTGTGCGCTCCCCTTGGAGTTTTTTTGATTGTATTTTCTGCTCATGTCCTGTCTGGCTGGACACTGCCAGGCAGGATGCTTTCCCCTCTTACAGGTGGAGCAGCCAGGCAGGATGCTTTCCCTTCTTACAGGTGGAGCAGCGATCTGGTGCCTGCACACCTCTTTTGATGTCTGGGCAGTTCTTCATGATGTGTCCAGGTCGTTGGCAGAAGTAGCAAGGTCCTGAAGTCACAGTAGCTTGCATAACCGCCATGGTGTTGTCTTGTTGTTGTGAGCTTAGATGCAGGGCGGTTAAGATTTCAGTAAGTTTCTGGTCTCGTGTTTCAGCTTGTGCTGCTTGTGCTGTAAGAGCCCTTTCAATTTTTTCTCCAATAGTTTTTCCAAGTTCATTTGCTTGAATCGTTGCCACGTGTTGTGGGCTCCCTATTTGGTTACAGGCATCAATCATTTCAGGCACTGTGGGTCTTTCCTTTCCCAGGGCTTTGATTGCTCTTTTACATTCTGGACTTGCATTATTTTCAATAATGTCCCGTATCATTATTGGGCGAGCTATATCATCACCGCATTGTCTTTCTGCTGCTTGAATCACTCGATCCACAAATGTGGTAAATGGTTCAGATGAATCCTGACTAATTAGGTTGTAGGCTTTTTCAAAACTTCCTGCAGGCTGAATTTGTACAAAGGCTCTACGAGCCATCTTTTTAATGTCGTCTAATGCTGTTCTGGGTAAGTTCACTTGATTATCATTCTGATCATCAGGAGGGTCACCAGTTAGCTTAGACATAGTAAGGGTACGAAGGTCCACATCAGTACATTGTCTGTACATCTGCAGTACGTTTGTAAGCAACCTTCTCCATTTGAATTCCCACAGCATATATTGAGAATCTGTGAGAATCACAGCAGCAAGGTTTTTGCAGTCATTTGGTGTAAGTGTATGTCCTTCTAGGGTGCTTTTTAGCAGTTGTTTAAAATATGGAGAGCAGATGCCACTGTCCTTTATTGCTTTTCTTAATTCCTTTATTTCCTGAGATGGAATAGGTGTCCATGTTCTGGGACCTCCGGCTTGCTGGCTGAATATCACAGGCATGGCTAGAGGGTTTAAATTTTCTTCTTTGCAAATTTCGTGTGTGACTTCATGCCAGTCTGTCAGTTGAAGGTCCTCAGAACATTTCTGTGGACCTTCCAAAATCGGGATAGGTGGTGGTGGATCCTCAGATTTGAGAGAGCTGGCAGCTGTACGGGCAAAACAGTTCTCTGTCTGTTCTGTATTTGTTAGATTGGCTGCTACATTCCATCCTCGCCCTTCTCGTTGCATGGTTTGTGTGCAAAGCTGTGGTCCTGTCATGCTTGGGCACGATGCAAGATGCGGCGGCAGAGGCAGGGATGCAGGAGGCAGAGGCAGGGATGCAGGAGGCAGAGAGCCTGTCAGTGGAGACATGTGAGAAGAGCCTGGAGCTGCGGAAGGATTCCTCAGGCATGAAGCTGTTACTGTAGCATGTAGGTCCAGTGGAGAAAGAGGAGCGGAAGGATACATATAAGTCGCTGTAGAATCATGTTGCTGTTGTGCTGTGTGCAGAGTCGTGGGCGGATGAAGGGTGGCTGGAAGCTGTAGTTCTGCAGAAGCTGCTGATGGCTGTTGTGTTGGGGGCTGTGCAGCACGCGCGGCAGTGTGGACTATTTCCGATGGCACTGTAACAAGATCCGGCTGAGCGCAGGCCTCTGCATGTGGCGTGTGGGAACCAAGAGGCTGTATCACAGGCGGTGACATGGCTTAGCGGGTTGGCGCGAAGTGCGCATGCGCGAGGTGCACAGCCTTGGTGTGGGGAGGAGCTATGGCGGCGGCCCACACCGGGCACGCGGGAGGCGGCGGGGGCGTGGGAGCCGCAGCAGGGGCCGCCCCTGGGGCCGCGGGAGGGAACCGGAAGGAGTCTGCGGGCACAGGACACGCCGGGGCCGTGGCAGGGGGTGGTGCCGCGAACTCAGCAACAGCCGCAGCTTCTGGCGCAGCCGTTGCTCTGGCAGGGAGGGGGGGGGGCGGGGTGGAACACGCTGCGGAGCGGGGACTGGGCGCGGATGACCAGCTGCTGCTTGTGCCGCGGGAGTGAGATGCTCGTAGCTTGCGGGCTGGGCTGCGGCATGCCGCGGAGCCGGGACTGGAACGGGCTGGAGCATCCGCCGCAGCGCAGGGCTAGGGCACTCTGCATGCGCTGGAACACGAGGAGGAGTGACTGACATCTCCGCGTCAGTGTGCGCCAGGGGAACTGCAGGCACAGCCGCCGATGGCACTGCGGGCGCTGGCACCGCCACAGCCGGCACCGCCGGCTCATTGAAAGGCAGCGGCGGCGAGGCAGCGGCGGGCACAGGCAAGAGCGGTGGCACCGCTAGCGCCGCATCGGCTACAGCGAGGAGACCCTGTGCTGCTTGCAAAAGCGTCACTGCCTGTTTGTGCAAGAGGCCAGCGATTGCAGCAGCTACAGCAGCAAACGCCATGGTTGGCTGAGCGGCGGGACCCGCAGCGGGGAGGGGGGGTAGAGCCGGGGCCGCGTGGTAAGGAGGGGGCGTGGCTGCCGCCGTGCCGGCAGCAAGAAGCGCCGCTGGGATGCTGACAGTGGACGGGCTCGCAGGGGCAGAGGCGGGGATGGGGCCCAGCATTACGACACTGGAGCGAGGGGAGGGAGCCCCGGTAACTGGAATTCGAGCAGTGAACGGGACCGAGTGCGCGGTGGGAGGGGTCGCGGGGTCCGGTGGGGGCGGTGGGGCCGAGGCGATGGGTGCCGCAGCCACGCGGGTGGGGGATGGGGCCACGGCGCTCGGCGGAGCCGCAGAAGCCGAAACCACGTGGCGCGCGGGGGGGAGGGGGGCGGTTTGTGCTGCAGACCCGCGGGCGCGCGGAGGAGATCTTCGGGACCATCGTGAATAGGTGCAGCGGTGTTTTTTGCAGCGAAGAGCTCAACGAGAGCCCTACAAGCTGGAACAAGCTCAGCCACAGCGAAATTCTTTCGTGAAATATCATTAAAGAGTCTATTTCCAACTGAGTCCCAAAAGTCTCTGGTAAAGACAGCCGAACGGTCAGCATTGGGAAAGTTAACTAGAGTCCATTCTAAAAGGTCTTTTAGCTCTTGCTTATGTAAAGTACTGTTATTGCAGCGTAAATGATGCTTAATTTGCTTATAGAGATCTCTATCAAGGCTAGAGTGGGAATGCCCCATTTTATTTTACACCAGTGTAGCTCACCTCGATGTCGCAGAAGCAGGTCCTCACTCGAGATCCAACGTGGGGGTTGGCCAGACACTCCAGTCGGCTCTCAGGACACTGCACGGGGTCCCCCTTCAGAGCTTCGGCTTCAGGCTTTACTCAGGAACAGCTTTTCTGTGCTCGGGGACTCCAACCTCCACTCAGCGCTTCGGTGCAGGCAGTGCAAAGCAGTGCCCACGTGCGCTCAATGCACGTGGAAATTACCACGGCAAAGGTCCCTCCGTGAGCTCCAGTGGCTGCCGCTCAGCAGCAGCCGTCTGGGATGCCAGACAAAACCTCCTCAGAGCTCGAAGTGATCGCTACTTAGTAACGATCCTTGTGCTCAAGGTTTTGTCCTCGGCAACTTTAAAGAGCTCCAGCCTCATGCTGCCCAGCAACAATTTGCTGTGCTCGTGACACCGAGTAGACTACAACTGGTAATTTAGTTACGGTCCATGGGGAAGTCTCTCACAGCTTGAAAGGCTAGGTCCGGCGTTTTCCACGTCGAGCGCCACTTGTAGAAATTGCTTTGCTGCTGCTGCTGTGGACTCCAGGACGGTGTAGATAAATGTAGACGAGAGATCTCTGAAGTTAGGTTTTAGAAGATTAGGTTTATTGTAAGGGATGTGAGGCCTTGCTCCGAGCTGCCAGGCTGCAGCTCGTGGCAAGGCCTAGAAGGTGGGGGAAGGGAGAGGTAGGGAGTGGAGGAGAGTAAAAAGCAAAGAGCAAAAGGGGCGAGCCACCTTCGCAGCCCCCTGATAAGGGGTCTCGAGGTGGGCCGGAACAGGACCTGTGCCAATGGGGTTACAGATACCTGATACTTCAGGGGAGGGGTACAGGTGTGGGACGAACCATTGGGGGGTGAGACAGAACATTCCATTTGACCTGGGTCTGGCTGCAGGTAACTTTCAGCTGGTCACAAAACTGTTTTCTTATACATCCAGTATCCAATACATCTCAAACATCAAAACTTACTTTCAATTCTATCTCACCTACAGGTTTTACATTCTCAGAATATAGGCAATCATATTTATAGGGTTTTTTGGCTTCATCCGCCCCAACAAGTTACCTTTCCTAAAAAAGCAGACCGTGTGCAAGTCCTGAAGCTTATAAGTATTACCTGTCTTCCTCTGCTTTCACCCCCACTGTATGTGCTCTACCAGTCACTCTCTACATGTGCAGTTGCAGAAAAAAGTGTGTAATTATCTTTAAAGATTCTGCAAAGTTAAATTCAGAGACTCAGGATATGGAACATAGAAAAATAAGGATTATGTCCTCTTTCTTTTAAATCTTCCCTGCACTTCATTGGCTCTGTTCTCTTTTTTCCATCTCTCTTAAAAATAAATTATATTCTTTAATCACACAGGCCACTTTGATACTATGGCAACAATTGCTATGGAGATGTGGTGCTGATGATACAGCCCAGCTAGCCATGAAAATGTCTCTCTTTCCCTCCCACTCCTCCAAGCTGTAATGTTAACTTGTGGTTACAGTGAAGGTGAAGGTAGATGCAAGACTAGTTTCTATCATCCTCATTAGGGTTATTAGTTAAACTGCTAATGACAGTGGTCTACTTACAGCTAGGTTGAGTGGGTTTAATTGAGCATTTTTAATTTGCTGATGATGCTCTGGTGAGAGGAAGAGGAAACCTCCCACTGGAATGTCTTGCTTCTTGACAGAGCAGCAATACTCATTATCCAAGGCAAGTGTGACAGTGCCCCAGGCTGAGGTGCACAGGCCTCTCAGAGAAGGTACCCTGTTGGAAATAAACTATAAAACACCCTAAAAACTCACCCTTGAGTCCACCCTTCCCTGCAGACAAAGTTAAGACTTACATTCTCTCCTGGATAGTCCAAACTAAATTATGGTCTACCCTTAAACTGGTAGAAGCTGATTCCAGGATTCCTTCCCTCTTCACCAAGGGAAATGGAAAAGCAAGTAAACATTATGTTGTCAGTGAGAGGCATTTGAATGTAATTTAAATGGGACCTTCCACTTAACAGAAGAGCTGCAGAAGGATCTTGCACTGACTCAAACTGGCTCTTGCAGTCATCTTGATCTGTCCAGTTGAATGAATGTCTCTGCTGCCAATGGTAACTGTAGAACAATGAAAAGAACAATTCTTTGCTTATCAGGCTCTGAATGTGGAAAAATAAGCTCAGAATTACAGTGTTTGTTCTGGTGCTGAGTACCAAGGCACAGCTAAAGTGTAGTTAGAGTGAACATTATTGATTTTTGTTGGTTTTGGATTACTTTTGGCAGTGCTCATAACTGTACACTGTTGTGTGCTGGGCTTTGAATCAAATGAAGTTCTTTGTTCCCACTACACAAATGCAGTCTGTGCCTTTTTAAATGGACATTTGTCATTGCTAAATTAAATATGTATATGTGGTACTTTTCCAGTGTTATAAATACGATTGACCAAAATTTTAGAAATCAAAATTTAGAATTTTTATTGGAGAGACAAAATGACAGTCTCGGACAGCCACAGTTAAGAGGACAGTGTCGAGCCCAGGGTCGGCGCTGGGTAAACCCTGATAACACACTCTGCCAGTCTGTTATCCCCCAAGTTCACATTTCTGGCTTGAAGCAGCCTCTTTTTATACACAGAATCGTGGAGAAAATACGGGGCTCTGATGTTCTTCCTTGTCCGTGGCAGCTTTATTAACTATTCATGTTCGGGTCTGGGTGTTCTGAATAGTTCTTCCTGGGCTAACAATGACCTTAATGGTTGAGCCCAGGTGTGTCGTAGATATGGTAATGTCCGGAGGAGTCGGATGAGATATGGATAGATATGATAATGTCCGGAGGAGACGGATGAGATATAGATCTGATGTGATCATTCGGTTCTCGAGCTGTTCATCTGCTTCTTCCGTGGTTTTGTGTTCTTTTCAGAGTTTCCCGGCAGAGGCATTTCGATGTCATTCCTAGCATAGTCCTTGTGTCCCTTTTCTGGTACTGTGCTGCCAGCAGGGATACCCTGTACCTCTCCCTGTATGGTTTTTGTTTTTGCAGATATAAAACTTACATGAATTAACCTTAAAGACATATATTACAGTTTTATCCCAGTTTTCTTAGAACATATGTGGGTAGATACAAACTTATATTTTATATGTGTGTATTACAATACAGACATATTCAAACACAAATTAACTTTAGGACATTTATCACATCCAGGATTTAGAAAAACACTCTCCATATTGATCCATAAAGTGTTGCAGGGCTTCACTTTTTTGCAAGGATACAAACAAGTCACAGTTGATGAGTGCTGTAGCATGCAAAACGGTGAAAGGATTGTTTTAGAAAATAAGTTTGGTTCATTGCACTGCTGAGTGTATGTGTATGTGTGTCTGCATAAAGCATGTTTTGTAGTCAGATTAAACCTTATTAACGCTTAGCAACATTTTCTTTTTTGTGAGTGCGCATTAACAAAATTTGTATTTTTTTTTGTTTTTTTGTCATTAATCCATAAAACCATTAACCTGCCTTTTTCTTGCATTTTCAGTTCGGGTTTCCTGTAGAACCTTTCCCTTGGCCCCAGAGGTGAATGCCCCACCCTCGGTTGTGCCATTGTGCCTGTTTGCTCACCTTTCCCATTGCTCCCCTCCTGCGCTCACCACTCGGGGTTAAACCAGAGCTCTTGGCTGCTGGGGTTGTTCTTGTGAGGGACCCTGCTGGCCAGAGGGGCTCGTGCCCGGTTCCTCCTGCCCCTTGGGCAGCAGCAGGACACCCACTTGGGCAAGTGTCCCCTCTCCCATTGCTCAGCTTTTCCCCGCTGCATGGTGTCAGAGCTGCTTGGGAAGTGCATTTAGCTCCTGCTGTGGGTGCAGCCCAGTGCTGCCGTGGGGTGGGATGTGCTGTCTCCAGAGACTGGCTGCCCTTTCCCCATGTTAATTTGCTGTCCCTAAGCCCTCATTACCCCCTGTGCTGCCATGTGTGACTCAAATAACTTTCAAGGACTTTTTGCAAAACTTGACATCCTCACAGGCATGGGCCTGAATCCAAACCTCTAGTTCCCAGGCTTGAGGAAATCTCAGATTTGGATCCATGGTTTGCAACTAAGTGTTCTCTGCTGCAGAGGTCATGAAGGATCTCTTGCCTGGTCTCCCTTTCAGTGTGCTGACCTGGATGCACATCCTGGATCCAATCTCAGGGAAAGCTGGTCACCTTGCTGTACATATCAGTGTTTCTGAAGAAAGACTATGCTGTTTCATTGACTTTCTTCTCAGTGATTCCAACAATTTCTGGTTTTAATGCAAAAAAAATACTACCTTTATTTTTTTTTAAATCTGGCATCTCTTTAGAACTGTACAGATGTTGACAGGTTTCTTCTCATATTTTCTATTCAGCAAAAGCCTTAAAAGCCTTGTTTTTACTGCGAGATTTGCTCTAAAAAGGGGGATGTTTTATTCACTGGGCCAAGAGTTCACTCTGGCTAAGTGCAACTGTGGTTTGCCTGCAAGTGTCTTCTCTGTGTATTTCTGGCTGAGTTTTGTTTTTAAATAAAGAGTTCATCAGACAGTGAATTCTGGTTAACATTTACTTTTTTTTTGTTTGTTTGTTTTGTTTTCTTTGCCCTTCTTTTACAGTAACCCATGGCTCTGTACTGAGTAATTACCCCTGAATACAATGGCCTGGAATGGACCTTCATTTACTTGTTAAATCGGAGGGTCTAATAAAACGTGACAGCATTTCAGCTGTGACCTTTCCAGGGTGTTATCCTTGCTCTCTCCTATGTCCTCGTTGTGATTCTGTCTTTACTATGTACTAGTGGTTATTGCTTTTATTAAGCAATGTAAAATTAGTCATAACAAGATTCTGGATGCTACAACTTTAAATCCTGCCATATTTTTTTTCCCCTACAATTAATGGATTCCCCCTTTCCCTAGTCTCGTTCCACCCAGCTAAATAAGGGATATGGAAATAAGGTCTGTGAGTTATTTTTGCTGGTGAAATAACAACTCAGTTTAAATATATTTATTGATGACATTAAAATGACAACACCATCTTAGTTTAATTATCACATAGTTCAGAGATAAAACACTCTTTTCTTGTTATATTTGGTGTAATTTTCATGACATCATCTGTCTTTTTTCATTTGCTTTTACTGTTTTCTTTTGCTAATTCATGCTATCTGAAGACTAGCATGTAAATCCTTGTTTCCCTTTCAGACTTGCTTGTTGTGGCCCCGATCCTTCAGTCGTGCTGTGGGCAGGCCCAGTGCTCTGTATGTGGTGAATCCACACATCCTGCACCTGCTGAAAGATCAGATGCATGCTGCCAGGCAGCCTCCACAACCCCCTCAAGATCCTGGGGTTTTAGAAGATAAGCACATGTCAGGGCTAGCTCTGATAGGTGATGCTGTTTAGTGCCAGCTGCTGCTGAGGTTTTACCTGAAGCAGTGCTCTGGGTGATGCCACAGGCTCAGGAGCAGTTTCAGCACAGGGTCAGCCTGGCTCCTGCTCACAGCAGCAGCCCCAAGGTCAAACCATGGCCTGGCCTCTGTTCCCAGCAGTCAGGGCAGTCCAAACTCTTGATTGCCATGTATTTTCTCAGGTATTCTGTTTCACCATAAATACAATTTCATTTCCCTTAGAGCTGTTTGATTGCTTTGTGGTTTGTTTAGGATTTTTTTAGCAAGTTAAAGTGATTTGAATATTTTCTTCTTCCTCCACTTTTGAATGTTTCCCTGCTCCCCAAACCAGTCAATATTAATCTGTCAATGATTTCTAGATTATCTGCTAAAAGGACAATTGAAATGTGACTTTTTTTACCACACTGCAGGTCACTGTTCTTCCTGAGCATTTGCCTTATTAGAATGTTATTTAAAATAATGTTTTAAAATTAAAGAAATTTTTAATTTAATTAAAGAAATGTTTTAAAAGACTTTAAAGAAAGAAAGGTTTGTACTTGTCTGATTTCCCTGAAGTACTTAAGTACCACAAGGAGGTTCCATCTCTCCTCTGTCAGCTGTTTCCATGTTGCATCTCTTTGTCTTGCTTTTTGAATATCTTTCTCTTTGCTAATCTTCTGTTTTATCTCTTTTTCCCCTTTTCTCTCTCTGTAGCTTTTTTTAATCTGTCTTCGCCAGCTGCACTGTGTCTGAGGGAGAAGACTGCCACTTCTAGAAGAGTTTAAGGGTCTTATGTCTGGGGAGGGGGGAACAAATCTTTAGTGTTAGTGTCTTGGAAAGCAGATCTTTTACTGACTTGCATGATATTTAAAACTGAAGTGTCTTGTAATTTGTGTGACAAGACAGGGTGATGCGGGGGGAACTGATGACCTGGAATTTTGAAGAGCGACAGAAATGTCATGTTGGGACTAATGATGTAGCAAATACATTTTCAAACGTTGTTATGGGCATATGTTTTTTCTAATGTTGTCTTTAATAATATAAATGTCATGGGCTTCCCTGAGGGGTGAAGCCTAAGGAATATTTTCAATATGTTGTTTGATTGCTTTTGGAAACTGTGCATTCAGACTCAAAGTACAAACATGGTGCAACTTGCTCTATTGTCAGCCATGAAATATTTAATTTTATCAAAGAAATAAAGTAAGAACTGCGTGTTCTCACTGGTGTCCTCCTGTGTCTCACCATCCTGTTAAAAGAGCCCCAATGGCTGGTGGATGTGAGTCAAGTGGTACTTTCTCTTTCCTAACTCCACCGTTCCTCTTGTTCTTTAAAGTTAGGAGAAGCTGGCAGTGCCAGGGAGAGGCGATGCCGGGGCTGGTGTAAGGATGAATTCCATGCCCGCCGTGAGCGGGGTGCAGTGTCCCGGCGGTGCTGGAGCCGCCCGGGCACTGCTCGCCCCCCGTGCTGCCCTGCCCGCTCCCCGCATGCTCACCGAGCCACCGTCCCGTGCCGGCCTCGTTTCCTTTTTACAAATGCAAGTGCGTGAAAACGGCACCGCGTTCTGTATTTACACGGCAAACATTGAGGAACCAGCACTGTTCGGCCTGTTACCTTTCTAACTTTCATGTAAATTTTAAATAAAAAAAACGAAAGGCAGTGCGGCTGCTGTAGTGTGTGTGTGCTGCTCGCGGGGCCGGCGGCGCTGGGCCCGGCGTTCCGGGTATCTCCGAACGGTCACGGGGAAAGCCGAAGCCCGTTGAGGATGGCGGTTCCCGGCCCCGGGCAGCGCATCCCCGCGGGCAGGGCCGCCCTTGGGGGCCCGCAGCAAGGCCTGGGGCAAGGTCGGGCCCCGCGGAGAGATCCCCGGACTCCGGGGAGGGCGGACGGGGAGCGGGACCGGGAGCACCGTGGGGACCGGGGCTGCCTCAGGGACCGCTCCAGCCCCGCCCCTTCCGGCCTCGTCCTCTCCCCTCGGGCCCCGCTCCTTTCCCGCGCGTAGCAGCCGCCGCCAGGGGGCGCTGAGGCCCGCGGCTCCGGCCCCGCCATGGCGGCTGTTTCTCGCGGCGTCTCGCGTGATCTTGATGCGCAGCCACGTGACGCGGCGCCAGCCGGGCCGCGCCGTTCGGCCCCGCTCGAGTGACGGGAGCGGAACTGGGAGTGGGACCGGTACCGCGACGGTATTTGCGGGGCGAGACCAGCAGGCGAACGGGGTGGGGTGGGCAGGTGACGGGACAGTTGAGGCTGAGCTGCGGTGGCCCGCAGCGAGTCGCGGCCTCGTCCACACGTGGGGCCTGGTCCCGCCGTACGCGCCCGGGCCCGGTAAGTCCGCGCCCCTGGCGGGGTTCGGCCCCGCGGCCTTTGCTCACCATGCCGCCGCCGGCAGAGCCGCAGCCGGAGGCGGTGCCCGAGGCGGTGCTGGAGCAGTGGCGACAGTACAACGAGACGGACCAGCAATGGGCGCTGCGCCGCCGCTTCATCCTCCGCCACCTCCCCGCGTACCCCGGCGCCGCCATCGACCAGCTGGTGGCGCTTTCCTTGCTCTGGACTAACCACGTCTTGATGGGCTGCAGGTGAGGCTCGGGGGACACACCGGGCGGCAGGCGGTCTCTCGGCTCCCCGGGCCCGGCTCTCGCTGTCAGCCGGGGGTACCCCGCAGGACGGCGGGGGTCGGGGGTTCAGTAGAACGACCCGTGCTGCGAGCAGGAGTCAGGGTGAAAGTTTGAAGCCGGGACGGGAGCCCCCGCGAGGAGAAGGGGCGCAGGCTCCCGTCGTGGCCGAATCTCGGCCCCAGCTGCGTTTTAGAAAGTAGCCGCAGAAGAGCTGGGATAAAAGGGGTTGATGCAGGAGAACTGTCCCTGGCCAGTTTTGTTTGCTCGAATATGCCGGTGTTTGTACGTGGAGGGAAGCAAGCCACTGGAAAAGTTTATGTGTGTTTTGCAAGTAGTTCTTGATGTCCCGCCCCCAGGACTCGTTAAGCTTGTGGTGCTGTGCTGTGTCATTTAAGTGAGGAGTTTCCCTCTGAGCACAAAGCAGCCTTTACAGTCCCCTGAACGCTCAGCTTTTCTGCGAGAAATAATCATGGAGAATGGAAGGGGTATCCTTTCATCCAGCCCTACTATTGATAGCCAGGTTGCAGAGATCTGCAGAAACGTCATCCACGTTCCACTGACACCTTTGATGATGGGATTGTTTTTATCTGGATGGAAGCAGGTGCTTAACGATCAACTTCTGCAAACTGTGCAGTGACAGAGGAGCTTGTGAGCATTGATGGCACATGGATGGACTTTTAATAATGTTCCATCCCACAGCCTTGTGGGGGAGTACTTTGTGTCATCTCTACAGAGCAAAATCAATATCTTTATTTAAAGATCTGCTTGTTTCCTTTTTTTTTCCCTGGGTCAAGTACTAAACTATTCTGCTCTGCAAGCACTGAAATTTAACATAGATTTAAAATAGTTTCAAATTCCAAATCTTGAGTAATATGTTAAAATTGAGAATGTCTTCTTCATATGGTCTGTATGGTCAGTCTTAATGTGTTTGTGTGCTTTCCTAATGGGGGACCTTCTCTGTGCCAGGGCTTTTGGGAATGGTGCAATAAACAGTTACAAGGTGCTGGTAATAGAAGTGAACAACTGTGTGGGAAGGTGCTAAATCCCAAAAACTGATGCAGTTTAAGCCTGTCAGTGCACATACTTTCTGTGATGGACTCCTTCACCTGCAACTCTCAGGGAAGATGAGATTTGGGCAGGATGCAGTCTGGGGCCATTATCAGTGAAGATGTTTTCCCAGAGCTGGTGTGCCTGTCTGGGAGCACTGCACAGGAACATACTGTACTGTTAAAACAGTTCTAGCTTTACTTACAGTTGCCTGGGGAAGGAAGGGATCCACAGCATTCCCTGGAACTGCCTTTTGCTGTTTAGGAAGAGCTGTTGTTGATTTATCAAGTAAATAGCTTCAAAGTTTGAGGGATTTTTGTTGTTTTCCTAATGCTGATTTCTTGCCAGCTGAAGACAACCTGTTTGTCAGAGTAGTTCAGCTGGTTAGAGCAGGGTGCTGATAATGACAATGTTGTAGGTTCAATCCCTGTATGGGTCATTCACTCAAGACTCAGGACTTGGACTCGATAATCCTTATAGGTCCCTTCCAACTCAGACTGTTCTGTGAAGAACAGATCAGAGTCTTTGCTATGAAATCTGAGTGAGTGTTCTGCTGGGAAAGGATGTGGAGAGCATCCAGAAGACTTAGAAAACATGGTTTGTGAGGAAGGGGTTAAATAAAAGGCTTCATTTAATTTAGGCATGGATGAGAAAAGGTGCTCCTATTCCCAGATATGTTAAAGGTAGCTGAGAATGGGGACAGTGGTGCAGGAAAGCATTATGCTCCAGAGCTACAGGAATCAGGGTAAGGGATAACCTATTAAAGTCACAGCAGGGAGACTTCAGTTGGGTACTGAAGGCACTGGGTTCCTCTGGCCAGATTAGACAAACGCATGTTGAGACTGGTTGATCGCCTCCCTGCCCTCAGCAGAAATATGAGCCCTAAAGGTCTCCATCTTTTGTGAAGAATGACAGGTGTCAAATCTGGCACTGTTCTTGCACCCTGCTGGAAAGGGACATTGTCCATCACAGGTAATGTCATCTTGTCCCTGTAAGCCAGAGAAAGATTCCCACTCTTCTCCCCTTTGGCTGTGAGAGGATGAGGGTATATCTTGGTTTGAAAGACAGGTGTCTGCCAACAAAGGACCTCTCTTGGAATGTAAAACATGAGCCCCTTCCCTCTGAATTATTATAACTTTGAAATTAAGGGGCTTTCAGGCAAATATATGGGGAAAGGAACAACAGTTCTTTACTGGTATGAATATGTAAAACAAGGCAAACAAACACCAGCAGCGGCAGCACCAAGGAACAGAACACAAACCCAGTGACAGCCTCTCTTGGCTGCAGTACCTTCCCTTGTGGTGCAGTTCTGGGCACAGCCGGCAGGGGCACTGCTGGCTCCTGGCTGGGCAGGGCGGTGCGATGGTTTCCCGGGGGTGGCAAACAAAATGTAACAGAAATTGTGCAGCCCTAGCAGGAGCTTCAGGAATCAAGTGGACACAGAGTGCAGGATTTAAGTGTAGCGAAAAAGCCTGAGGCAGCGGCAGAAAACACTGGGGTTGGGCAGCTGCAGCTGGGTTTCTGCAAGCAGCTGCTAGCATTGGAGGAGGACAGTCGAGCTCACCCACAGTAGGAAAAGCAGTACAGGGCTGGGCTCCAGTGGTGGCAGCAAATTCTCCTCACAGTAAGCAACAGCTCAACTGTCCTCCTCTGATGCCAACAGCAAGAGAGGGAGAGAAGTTGAGCCCAGCCAGAATCTCATGGTATCTTGTCCTGGTTTAGGGCAAATTCGGGAGGAAACCTCTGAATAGGGTCCCTCTGGGAAGCAAACCTAAATGGCCCCCACCCCAATCAATCCGGGAAAAAATCTCAGAGAAAAGTGGAAAAACCTATTTATTTAATAAACAAAGTGCTTACAAGCACAGAGAATGAATAATATGAAACAATAAAACCTCTCGTCGCTCTGAGGTGAGATGGCAAACTCAGAAAGTCCTTGCTGTGGGTACCTCAGCTCGCTCAGTCTCTTATCAGTCCCTCCAGTGCTGGAAAATGCTGTCCTGGGCCCCGGTGGGCTGCAGGTGCGAGCTCTTGGTGCTCTTCTGGGTTTTTCAGTCCAGAGCCGGTTCAAACAGTCCCAAGAAAAAGGAAGAAAAAACCAAAACAATCCAGGGAACTTCTCTGCCTGAGCTAACTAAAACCTAACTAAAAGCAAAGGAGATCTCTGACCCGCTTTCTGTCCATGCTTCAGACAAACACAGTCCAGGAGCCAGAATGTGGAGGAGGGAGTGCAGTTTCTGAAAACAAACTAGGTTCGACTCTTTCTCCCCCTTCGCTCTTGGAACCAGTCTTAAAGGTACAGAACACAATATCCAGCATAAACAGAACAGACAATTGGGGATACAAACATCATAAAGTCATCCTAGGACACCTTCCAAAGAGAAAACCCCCCAGGTAAGAGAGTAGCAAGCTGCACACTTTACCCACCTCAGCCATTTCTTTAGTCTCTTAAGTACTGGTTATTTTCTCTTAGCAACAGATGGGACAAAATTCCATGAGAGAAAGAAACAAAAGGAAAAATCCTAACCCCCAACAGGGTATCACCACTATCTCATCTTTTGATCCCTCCTGGAATTTTCTTCCCATTCCTGGTTCTACTACCTCTACTGAGGGCTGAGCTATGCTGGTGAAGCAGGGACTGCAGTCAGTCTATGCTCAGAGTTCTCACCCAGAAATTTATATGGATCTAATTTGCCTGGCCCTCTAAATCAGGAGCAGAAAAAACCTTTCTTGAGTAGATTTCCAGAGCCCTTGGAACAGCAGTATTTAGAAACTGGTACAAAT
Organism: Progne subis subis; assembly: GCA_022316685.1. NCBI lineage: Eukaryota > Metazoa > Chordata > Aves > Passeriformes > Hirundinidae > Progne > Progne subis. Next base: position 127,282 of record JAKJHU010001358.1, read on the forward strand.
CACTGCAGCCCTGGCTGTTGGGACAGTTGTGGGCTCCTGTCTGTGGGCAGTGCCCTGATGCTTTCTGACTTTGGAAGGTGAGCATACCATGGAACAGGTGCAGCATTGTTCTTCCTCCTTTCTGAACCGTGGTGTGAAGCTGTCAGAGGCTGGTGTCAGGCCATGTTTGTAGGCTCTCCTTGGATAGAAAGGTTTGAGTTTTTTTCCTGTTCAGCCTCAGCGTGCAAATGGCTCAAAATCATGTGGCAGATCCCCAGAGCAATGGAAAACTGAGCTGGTGGGGGATGTAAGGCATAGAGGGATGGACCTGTGTGGAACTGTGGGTGCTGCAGCAGGGTCAGGGTTTGCTCAGAGCTTGTCACAGCCACCTCACCTCTCTCGTGGTTCAGGAACCTAAAACATTTCGGTTACAGCACCCAGGTAGACTTTAGTTTGGCTTTTTAAAGAGTGGTCGATGAAGGCTAAGTAATGCCTTTGTCACCTTACATGGCAGTTGCAGTGTTGGTGACATGCAGGCTCTGGCTGCTGCCCCACACAGGACTCCAGTGCCTGTCTGAGCTCTGATTCACTGAAGCTGCTGCTCCTCCTTCACACCCCAGTGTTCATTAGTGCTCCTGGCAGCTCTGCCAAATACTGTATTTTGTCAGATAATGTACTGAAATTTCAGTTTAGAATACTGTCAGTGTGGTGGCTGCATGGTTTAATCAGAAGTGCGTTCATGTAGAGCCAGGTCAGCTGGTGTGTGGCTGTGTGCCCACACCAGATCAGCTGTGGCAGTGGGACAGTGGTCAGTGCTGTGCTCTGCTCCAGCAGGATCAGAGGAGCATCTCCCTTGCACCTGCTGCTGTGTTTCAGGCAGCTTTAGTTCTTGTTTTACATAATAAAAACTTATGTGTGCTGCCCTGTGGGGCTGGTTCTGAGGTGTTCTGCTGTTGAACCCACACAGATACAGTGTGCAGGTCATGGAGAAGGTTCTCAAGATGGCTGAAGGCATCGACATTGGGGAAACGAGGTCATACAAGTTGGTGCCCAACAGGAAGCTAAAGAGATACTGCTCTCCATCAGACAGTGAGTACATCTGCTTGTGTCAATGACCCCTTCCCTGTCCCTGTTTGGTGGGCATCACTGGGAGCGTGGGGACACCAGTGTGCCATGGGGCCACCTCCAGGACAGCTGGCACAGCGAACTGGAGGGAAGTGCCTGTGGTGTGCTCTGCTGGACTGCAGGGCAGTTCCCCCTCCTCTGCCGTGTGCATGATTCACACAGAGTTCTATCTTTGCTTAAGAAAATACCATTTTTCATTTCAATTATCAGGTAATTGGTTTCCCCTAGGGATGGTGTCTGGAATCAAATACCTGTCTGGCTTTGCTTTGGTGAGGGGTGATGTTCTGACCCAAGGAAGGATTGTACATGTACATAGAGATGTGGAGTTCAGCTCATTGATTTTGAGTTACAACCTGCTTGGAGCTTTGAGGGGATGGGGAGTAGACATGATGTGTAGTTTTGGGTTTTTTTTTTTCCTCCCTGCTGAGCCTGGAAGAGTGCTGTATATGTCAGCCAAGTCCTATGGTCCTTAGGGATCAGTGTTCCAGCTGTAGCTTTTCCAGTGGAGGAAATGCAGCAGGCAGAGAGGGCTGGCAGTTCGATGGCTCCATCTGCTGGCTTCTCCATGGCACCTTCAGAGCTGCCTGCCCTCCCTCTGGAGAGGGGTGGGAATTGTGCCTGGGTGCAAGCAGGCCTGTGTCAGTCAGCAGTGTGGCTGTGTGAGGCACAAATGGTCGGACAGCACAGGACTCCTCTGGGCTTGGATATAATTTCTAGCTCTGCCAAAGTTGCTTCCCTTATTTTGACAGCCAGCAATCTTTCTCTGCTTCCATGGGCCAGCTGCAAAATTGAGGAGATACTGCTCCTCTCCCATGTTTTGTCTGTCACAGGCAGCAGCCCTGAGGGTTCTCCAGGGCTTGTTGCACAGACAGCATAATGAGGTGTTATGTTGGCAAGAGCCTTTAGGTGCTGCTGCAGTGCAACCATCAAAAACAGACAGAGGAAGAAATGCAAACCTTGCCATAATTCATCAAGACTGGTGGGCAAAGGATTTAATGCGTAAGAGCTTTGTCACCTGATTTCAGTATGAAGGAAGGGCTGTTTATGCTGTGTGTGGGTGTTGTTTTCAACTGTAGCGAGCTGGGTGGTGATACCTGTACTGTGGTGGTTGATGTCTAGACAGCCTGACCTAGAGCAGAGCTGCACACATTGGCACTGGATTAGGCAGCATTTCCTGTCACTGAGCTGGTGTTTTGCTCCTCTGATGAAATTACACACATGTACCACATCAGCATGTGGATGCTGAGTCTTCCATAGAAGTCTTGTGTAACCATCTCTTAGATGTAGCATATTTGCTTGTCAGCTATTTGATTCTCCCTTTCTGCAGTAGCTGTGCATGCCAGGATAGTCTGTCTCATTTGCATTTCCTCTGGAGAAGAAACAAGAGGTCTGTCAGTAATGGGGCCCTCAGTTGCTACAGCTGTCTCCTGAGGCTAAGGCAGATTTCATGTTTGCTCCCCTTTAGCCCAAAGCAATTACACTGAGAAAAAATGTGCTTCTATTAAGTCAGTAACAGCCCTGTGTATTTTGGAAAGGAGGGTTTGGTAAGTGTTCCACCTCAGATGAAAAGACCTGATGATAAAGTAGTTTATCTGACATCACCCTGCAACCCTGCAGCAGTCAGAGCTGGGGCTCTAGTCCTGCTCTGGTGTTCTGTCTTGTTGACCATAATTTTACTCATTTTAGTAGATTTGAAGGGATTAACTTCAGAAATGACCAGATGGGTCAGTGGGCAATGTTGGAAGGCAGCATCATGTGACTAAATATGTAGATATTTTTGTGTGGTAGCTGTGAAGGTGGAAATACCACTGTAGTGACCTGCACAAGAATGACTGGTTGTCTTTGATGAACTGTGAACGTCTTTTGGAAGGAAACCTTTTGGGTTTTGGCTAAGGAATGCAAATCCTGTGTTCAAAGCCTGCAGGCTCCTCTCGAAGATCACTTTCTGAAAACACTGTCTTCCTGTCATAGCACATATTGGTAATTGTGTAATTTTCTTCCATCTCATAGGTCCAGAGCCAGAAGAGATTCCTGAGCCACCCAAAAAGGTGGTCGCCAGGTTCCGAGTGCGACCACGCTTTGAGCCCATACATTTTGTCACCAGTGCTGAGATGGATGGGAAGAAGGACAGTTCTCTGGATAACCAAATGCAGGAGGTTAACCAGGAGGCAAATACCAACAGCATGGCACAGCCAGCTGAAAACTGTACAAATTCTTTTGTGAATGCACGAGAGGTGGATCCCCAGCTCTCCAGCTCAGCTGGGCTTGGCTTTGCAGGCCCGGCAGCAGCAGCCAAGAAGGCTGTGAATAGTGTGGACTCTACCACAAGCAGCGCCTTGCAGGTTTCTGTTTCCCCTTCAACTGCTCCATCTGCATCAGAGACTTTCCCTCCGTCAGCAATAATGCTGAAGCAGAGCTTTATGGAGAAACTGTCAGCAGCTGTCTGGAGAAATCTTACTAATCCAGATACAAACACTGGGATGGATAAAATTAACTTCACGTATCTTTTGACACGTTCAATTCAGGCATGCAAGACAAACCCTGAATATATTTATGTACCTCTGAAAGAGATCGCCCCTGCTGACCTCCCCAAGAGCAAGAAGCTCCTGACAGATGGCTTCGCTTGTGAGGTGCGATGTCAGAACGTCTACCTGGCCACCGGTTATGCCGGCAGCAAGAATGGATCTCGGGATCGAGCCACGGAGCAGGCAGTGAAGCTGCTGAAGAAATCTGTGGAAGTTCGAGTTGTTCAGCGGAAGTTCAAGCACACCTACCACGAGGACCTGGTGGTGTGTGAGGCAGGCGTGTGTCGCCCAGATTTCCCTCCCGCTCTCAAACCTCATGAGGAGTTCATAGTTGCCAACAGGGACTGTGTCCCAATGCAGCCTGGTACTGAATCCATGAAAGGTTCCACGAATACCAACAAAGACTGGACTAGTTTTGTCCTCACAGAGAATGCCAGCGATGCAATAGGAATACTTAACAATTCTGCCTCATATAACAAAATGTCCGTTGAATATAAGTATGAATTAATGCCCAACCGCTCATGGCGTTGTCAGGTGTATCTCCAAGATCACTGCCTGGCCGAGGGATTTGGCACAAAAAAGACCAGCAAGCATGCAGCAGCTGAGGAGGCACTGAAAATCCTGCAGAAGATGCAGTCAAATATAGCATCCCTCAAAGTGACACAGGTGCAGAAAGTGGGCTGCTCATCACGGGGCTCTGGGAGGAAGAAGGACCTGAAGGACCTGGTGATCTACGAGAACTCCAGTAACCCGGTGTGTACCCTGAACGACACTGCCCAGTTCAACAAGATGACGGTGGAGTACGTCTTTGAGAGGATGACAGGCATACGATGGAAATGCAAGGTGATGCTTGAAGATGAATTCATCGCAGAAGCAGTTGGAGTGAAGAAATCTGTCAAGCATGAGGCAGCAGAGGAAGCTGTGAAAATCCTCAAAAAGACTCAGCCAACTGTTGTTAATAACCTGAAGAAAGGCACTGTCGAAGATGTCATCTCCAGAAATGAGATTCGGGGTCGATCAGCAGAAGAGGCTTTCAAACAGAAGATCAAAGAAGACAACATTGGGAACCAAATTTTAAGAAAGATGGGCTGGACAGGTGGTGGCCTAGGGAAAGATGGTGAAGGAATTAGGGAGCCTATTTCAGTAAAGGAGCAGTTCAAAAGGGAAGGACTTGGGCTTGATGTAGAAAGGGTGAACAGAATCACTAAGAGAGATATTGAAGGAGATCATTCGAAACTATGCACGCTCAGACAGTCACATTGACTTGACTTTCTCTAGAGAACTGACCATGGATGAGCGGAAGCAGATACATCAAATTGCCCAAAAATATGGTCTTAAAAGTAAATCCCATGGGCAGGGACACAACAGATACTTGGTGGTGAGCCGGAAGCGGCGCAAGGAAGATCTGTTAGATCAGCTGAAGCAGGAAGGCCAGGTTGGGCATTATGAGCTTATCATGCCCCAAGCAAACTGAGGTGAGGTGTCCCCTTTGACCAGAGACTGAGTTTTCTGGACACTCGACTAAAGAAAGAGATGCTGCATTTTTCTTGTGGGTAATAATGACATTAATGACTTAGTGACTTTTACTTTGGCAATATAATTTCTAAATATTGTTAGGTGTGTAGGACCGACTGAATTCTATTCAAGCACATTAGCACAACCCAAAACAGTAGTGCTATTACTGTATGTGTCTTTGATGTTACTTGTTCCTTCACATTTTAATGGTTTTGTAATAGCAAACACACATGTCCAATGAGAAGGAATTTGACATAATTTAAAATTATAGGTCCCTTATTCTTCTTGAGCAAGGAGGGAAAAAAAACCTTTTAAAAGAAATTAAAAAGCAAAGGAAATGCAGTCTGGGGGCATAAACTTGTATGTAAAATTGGTATTAATGAGGAATAAAGTTTTATTTCTGAAAATAAAAGGTTTTGTCACACTTTGTATTAAAAAAGTGTGAAAACTTGATTATTCTTGAGAAATACATATATTGAGGTCTTGTCTCTGCTGTGTTTGTATGTACAGTATGTAAACCTTAACCAGTTTAGTGGTAGTTTTATTCATAGATTTCTACCTTGAGTCTCCCATTCTGAGAATCACTGAAGGCACCTTCATTGCCAGTGAATGGGACTGAGAGAATTCCAGCATGTTTCTACCTTGGAGAACAGTTGACATGTGCAAATACCATGGTGAAGTGTGAAATATAAAAACTGGAGGTAAATGCAGAGCCCACGCTCAAAGATGCTCATGTAGCTTGTGGGGACTGTTATATAACTTTTTTTTTTTTTTTACTTGGAATATCAGCTCTTTAATCCTGAACAAAACCGAATCTGTGCCTGGTTATTTCTCTGCTCCATCCCTGTACCAGTGCTTGGGTCTGGCGAAGGTGATTCCCCAGGAAACTTCTGGCCTTGTTCTGACCGTGGGTGTGGAAGCTCTCCAGGGCCAGCTTATGCCACTGGGAGGCCAGAGTGCTTCCCTCCTTTATGGGGAAGCAGCCTCTGACCTCCATCTGCGCTGCTCTGCCGGTAGGGTTACCAGGACACAGTGCTCTGGTGAGTCTTGGAGCCCACTTCATGTTTGGGAAGCTTAAAGGATAGCAGTTGACCTTGGAAGAGCCAGGAGTGAGGCATGCCTGGAGATGCTGGTTATTCTGTCAGCAGTGGGGTCTGCAAATGATCCTGTACCGCTAAGCCAGTCCTAATGCAGTGTTTTTGTCTGGTCTCCTGTTGCCATGTCTCAGCCATCACCTTCAGTTTTCTGCTGCTTATAATTGCCTCTCCAAATCATTATACCCTCCTCTACCTTTTTTCCCCACCTCTTGTTCTGCTTTGTTTTTAAATGCTCTCAGGGCTGAGGTGAGGATGCCTAACCTCAGAATATCCCGGTGATGAGCAGTTAGAGGGATTTTCATCCCTGCAGGGTGCTGAGGAAGAGGAGAGACTGCCCTGGCAGGTGAGACTCAGGAAGCAAAGATCAAACATCTCTCATCCTGGCTGCAGCACAGCTTCTGCCTGCTTGGCCTGCTAACAACTTGCTGCTGCTGTGAAAAAAATATGGCAGTTAATTCTGAAAGTAGGTTTTTTCCATTTTGTTTGGGGTTGTTTTTTGTGCATTATTTCTTCTCCCTAAGTCTGAATTCTGCTCTCAAGAACACTAGGCTCTAGCAGATGGTGCTATATGAGTGGAAGAAGCCTGATACTTTCTAGGGAAAGAAGTGAAGCTCTTCTTCCCTAACTTGCATTTGCACCAGGTTAGAGCTTGGTGATGCCAAGGAAGGCAGTAAGAACATCACGGGTATTGTATTCAAGATGGAAAAGGCCTCTTTTGGGAGAGGTGGGGCCTAGCTGTAGTCACTGTAGCTCAGCAGGGGCAGCTGGCCCAGTCTGTGCAGGACACTGCCTTTCCTGTCCTGAGTCATGGCTGTGACTCCTCTGCCATGCACAGTGCCTGTGCAGGACCCAGTGGGGGTTCTGGGTTTGGCTGTCGGGGCCTTACAGGGCAGCATTGCTGACCCCAGGGGGCTGCGGAGCCTCAGCCTTCATGAGAGGCACCATGGGGGCTATTATGGAGTCTGTGAATAAAGGCCTTGCCTGAGCAAGGTTGAAGGTGGGATTGATTTTCTTTGGCACCTCTGTGCTGCTCATTTCTGGATGCCTTAAGAGTCTACACTGTTGTTTTGGGATTTTTTAAACTAGTGAAACAAACACAATAATGGTGGGACTGCTACAAGGGCCTCTGTGGTCTTAGAGGGACTTGACCCCCTCAGAAAGGGTTGTGCCTGCAGCAGGCATTACAGCTGTTCCGCGTAAGGCACAAGGCTGTTCCATAGTACAAGCTGTTGTCACTGCAGGTACAAATCTGCATTAAATTTTTTGAAAGAGCCCAGCTGCTTATAATTGTGGAGCTCAGCAAGAGAACCAGCTTTTGTTATCTGCCACTCATCATAAATCCTGGTCTCCACCTGCTCAGACAGGAAGAAAAAAAAATGCGATTCCTGTATCAACTGAGCTCACAAAGTTACTGTAGCTAATTCAGGGTCACAGCCTCCTTTCTATCCCCAGCCCAGTCCCCACCCTGCCCTTCCTGCAGGTGCAGGCAGCCCTGTCGCTCCTCCATTGTCCCTCCTCTGCACTACCCCAGGCACACCTCTCCCCTCACTACTGCCCACAGCAGGAAGTATTGCACAGTGCTGGAGCTTCCCACACCGAACTGCCGGCAGCCCAGTTAAATAAGCACAGTTTATACACTTTGTGCCTATTTATACAATAATCACTAAGGTTACACTTTATTTACAACTTCTGAAAAATGTACAGTTTCTTACATGGGTTACTTGTGCAAAGTTATACTTTTCAACTAACAGACCAATGTGCACACAAAAGACACTGGAACAGTGGACAACACAATTGCAGGTTCCATCCCACACTGCTGCTTAAGGTATTCTGTATCCAAAGGTACAAACTTGCCTTACAAAAAAAGTGACTGGACTTACAAATGTTTTTTCAGAATTGAAAAAATACTTTCATAAAACTGAAGGGAACAAACTCAAGCATGCAGCAGTAGCTCACACAAACCATGTGGTCATCTACAAAGAGCAGAAACTGCAGAGACTCGAGTGCCTATCATGGACTTAATTCAAACTTTCCACAAGACAAAGTTAGATCCCAAACAATTTAGCTTTCTCAGCTAAAGATAAGGGGCAGGAGAAAGACACTGAAGGAGAGTAATTCCAGTGCTGGAACAGGTCAGGTTTTACCCCTTTCTTAATGTGGAAGGCCTTTTGCAGAGTACCACAGCTCTACCTGGTTTTGTCCAGTAATGCCTCAGTGACAGGACTATAGAAACCTACTGACAGTTTCTGTAGGCATGTCCTTTAAAATAGTAATTAAAATAAAAAGGGCTTGTTTCTCACCCTCTCAGCAAAGATCCAAGTACCACAGCCATAGTGATTTATGTAGACCTGTACATAAATCTTGCATGTGAAGTCCAGTAAGTAACAAGCATTCCAGGGTCTTACTAAATCTTTGAATTGCAATCAATTGAAGAGTTGATTTTTTTTAACATGAGGAAAGGAGTTGATAAACCAATACAAAAGGGAAACAAAAGATGATTTCTTCAGCCAGTACTTACAAATGCAGTGGGGTCTAAAGCAATAGTAGAGGTAAGTGACCAGCCTGGACCCCTCAGCACTTTAGTTAATATCAGTTAAAAAATGTGTATGTATATAAACATCCCTTTTATCAAGCTACACATAAGCATCACTGTGTATAACACAATTACAATTAAAAGCTTAGTGTACACTACAGAAATGCACAATACTGCCCTAAGACTGGAAAGAGACCACAGAAAATGAATTCAGCATCAGTAACTCTTTTGCAAGTAACCCAAGTACAGGATGTTTAACTTCAAAGTGGGTGCGTTCTGATGTCCAAGGAGAAGCTTCAGCAAGGGAGGGTGGCAAAAGCACAACAGCTATTTTGCTTGCAAAGTAAATGTTAGAAGGAAAAAGATGACTTGGACACTTTATTTTCCTCATCAACAGTGTTCATTTGCATCATCCTGGGTCAACAGTCACGCCAGCTCTGTTCTACTATTGCAGAAACCCGTTTTTCATATTCCCGCTTATTCTCTTGGTATAGCTGAGCTGCCTGGCTGTTTGCTGGACTGTTTGGATTTGGCTCATCCAATAGGGACTGTGCAAAGAGAAAAAGATCCTTAGGCACTGCAAAGAACAGTTTTCCAACACATTCTCTTAAACTATCCATACTAGTCAGAGCAGAGATCTTAGTCCAGGTGCAGCACACTCCATCCTTGCAGCTTTGGCCAGCAGCATCACCCCTGCACAGGGCAGGTGACTTGCTGTGACAGCCAAGCAATGCATCACTGGTGGGACCTTGCAGTGACCACCTGTGTCGCTGCCTGGCCAGTTTACACCTGGGAAGGATTCACACTTTGCCAATATCAAGGTAAAGATGCTATACTGGCTCTTAGGAGAGGGGAGAGTTTCCTGAGCTGTTTTTGTCAAAGCATCTTAATGTCATTCTGTCTCTTCATGCAGAGTTCTTTTACCTGTATGGACGTTAAGATGGAGGAGACATCATAAGTGGGGCTCCAGCGATTCTGAAGGATATCCAGACATATACTACCATCTGCATAGACTGGAAAGGGTAAAAAAAAACAGCTTAAAACACAACTTGTACAGCTACTGGTTTTTCTCCCTAGTATTGCCCGATCCTGAAAACCTAAATACAGACACACTGAAACAGTCCATGCTGACAGGCTGAAATCCTGCAAACAGGCCTGTAAGTAGGAAGCAGTGAAGCTCCTCACCAACAGAAGCCTGAAGTATTTAAACTCAACCCCTGCTTATTCTCTCACAAACTTCTCTGTGTCGCTGCAACTACCACCGTGGAAAACCATGAACAGATTTTAAGGCAAAAAAAAATTAGCTACCCAGAAGTGAACCAAAGAAAGAACACCCACAAACAGTTGTTCACACTGAAAGTTTCCCCAGGAAGTCTCTACAACAGAGTCCAGTCACCTTACAGCAGCTACAGAACCTTCCCTCTCTACACTGTATCCACACTTGCCATGTTGGAAGGTTTCTGGTATTTCTGCACAAAGCTAGTATTTGTTTGGAGGCAAGGAATACCTCTCCAGCCTTTAGTTACCAAGGAAAGGGATTAATTAAGCAATCTTACTGTCACTGGCTATAGCTGGATCCTAACACTATATTTCATGGTATATCATTCTTACAGGCATTTTGGGGAAGAAAAGTGATAGAAGACACTGCATTCACCAGTGTCACTATGCTATGTCTACAATACAGACAGACAGAAGTTCAAAGCACTACTATTTAAGTACAAAACATTCTTCTGTAAGACTTAACAGGCAGTTGAGTGTTTCATCAGTACTGTGCTGTAACACCTGAAAGGTAAGAGGCTCCTTTTATTGCCCCTTTCTTTTCAAGCCTGAGCACTGCTCACATATCCATCCTTACCAAAATGACACAACCGCACTGCAATTTTGCTGCCTTATTAGATAGTGAAAACTTTTATAAGTAGACCTTTTATGCAGCAAGCTATAACAAAAAACACCCCAGCCCTCTCTTCCCACCCTCACCAAACCTCCAACAAAAATAAACCCAGGCACTGTATAAGCACTTACCATTTGGATGAAACATTTTAGAGACAAATCTGACAGTAGGTGGCTTATTTGGGTATTCTTCTGTGAATTCTATTGTAAGTTTGAAAGTTCCTGGAGTTGAAAGAGATAAGCAACCTTTATTCAGCATGAATTTACACAAGGGATGAGTAAGTAGCAATCCCCACAATACACACTGACACTAGTGTGCTCACACAGGCTTGTTGGATATGGAAGACACATTGTGCAATCCCATAGCAATTCCTTTACTCTCATGGAGTTAATCACGAAATCCCAGACAGTACTGGTACAAGAGTATTTCCTGTGCCAAAACCAGTCAAAAGGTTAATGTAGGGAAATAAATCTGCCCTTGGGGTTTTCTTCCAGAGAGCCTAATCCCAGTACACTGTACAAACAGCAGTGGGTGTAGTACCATCTGTATAACACAACATCATTTCATGAGTCCTATCTATGGAATATGCTGTCATGGCAAGGACCTTGTAATTTATTTCCTCTAAATTAAAAAAAAAAAAAAAAAAAGTCATGTTTCTCAACAACTGGAAGGTAATCAGGTCTTGCAGAAAAGTAGTACTGAATGCAGCATCCAAATCTGACACTTTAAAATATAAACCTGACCATTTACATTACACTAACTGGTCATCCTTAGAGAAAGGCTGATTAAGCAGAAACAGAAAAACGGTAGTTGAGTCTCAATCCAACCATTTTAATAGCCTGCACCAACGTAAGTTATTTTAGCCCTTCTCCTCAGGCTATGACAATCTGAGAAGAAGTCTGTCAACTAAGCTGCACATATGGGTTCAGGGGATTAAGGACTACTCCTGATTCAGCTTGGTAACTAAGGAACTCTGCCTATTCCACTGCAGACCATGCGAGCTCCTCCCAACCACACTACCACCAAGAGCAGCCAACCCTGGAGGCAGCTTGGGATGTTCCTGGGTATGCCCAGAGAGAAATATCTGAAGCACCTTCATACAGCTCTCCTGTAGAAGGACTGCACCTGACAGTAACAGCTGGAACAAGCTGCTGGTAGGGCATATTGCCTTTTTTGAAAGGGCATCCTTATGTATCAGTGATGAGTCAGGTTCCCCCATCCCTCCCATGCTCAGTGTCCTTGCTTCCTACTGTGAGGGAGTTTTCCAGCACTAATATAATAAAGCAATTCCTTTGTTTGGCTGGCAAACATGTGCCAACAACTGTAAGCGAGAGAATAGATTTTTAGTTTTCCTTTTTTTTTTTTTTTTTTAGATTAGCAAGAACCTGCAAGATTTCCCAGGGACTCCTTTCTTTATAAGGAGATAAACTGTAACACTGAGTTGCAAGAAATAAAGGTCATTGCTTTGATGTTCCAGTTAGCAAATGAAGACACAGCACAGATGCTTTAGCACTTTCCCTACAGCAGTGGGAAGTCTCAACACCCTAAAAATAAGTTTATGCATGTTTGGTTTTTTTTATTAGCAGCCTAACAATGTAACAGCAGAGAGCCAACACTATGCTATCTCACTGTGAAACAAACGAGCCAGAACAGTAGTTAGGATTGTTCAAATTACTGGAAGCCTGCACTGGGGTTTTCAAGTTTACTCCAGCTTAGTCTAGCGAGCACAGAGCCAGGTCTGAGATCAGCATTGAAACCCAGGACTGGGAAGTTAGTAACAACTTCTACCAGCTGCAAACATCAGCCCCTTAGAACCAAATGCTTAGAGATTTGACTCTAGATATTCTCAGCTCTCCCTGCCCCAGTTCTGATCCTCAGTAGCCTCCTCCTGAGGAAGGAATGACTTAAGCAAGCAGTAGGCTGAAAACCAAGAACAAACCATCACACAGGTTTGACGGTAACAGGAGCAGTTTGGTCTGAGAATCTATTTAAACTACTGAAAGAAAGGGAAGCTATTATCCCACCAGAGACAGGACAGCACTACTTTTAACACAAATCTGAACAAAGGGCTCATCTGGAGCAATATCCAGCTGGAGTATCTACCTACTCAGATTTCCAAGGCAGGGCCCAGAGGCAGTGGCTCTTTGGAAATGCTCCACAGTACACAAACTCTCACTATTGAGCTTTATTAAAGGGCAAATCCAGAGATTTGATGCACCAAGGTCCAAGGGTCACTCACACTGAAAGCCCACAACAGGTATCACAACACACTGATGCGGATGAGGCCTTCAGTGTCCAGTCCCTTCTGTCACTAATTTTAATGCTTTCAACTGATATTTCTCACAACTTACCCTAGATAGACATTTTTAAAACATAAATTATCATATTTATTGTCATTATTGATATTGGGATCACCACTAATCTTAGGAGAATATTCTCTTTTCTGCCCTGTATTTACCTTGTTGATCACTTCCACCTCAGGATTTGAGACCCTGACACAGCCAAGAGAGGCTTCTGCATGGCTTGTGCACCAGCCCCAGCAACTCCAGAGAGCAGAGCCCAGTGTCCCTCTGCAGGGCCCCCTCACTGCAGCCCCCAAGAGCAACCCCTCCATTCCACTGCCCAAAAAATCAGGAATGAGCTCTTTCACTCCTGCACAAGGATACAGGATCCATATTCCATAAGCAAGACATAAACCACACAAGACAAATGCCTTGTGTTCTCTGTTCAAGCCTCCTGCACAATCACAGCAAGGCAGGATACTACTGAGTATCCTGATACTACTGATACAAGCTGAACTACTTAAATCTCTCCGAGCCAGGAATCCTACACTAACCATAGTATCATCATCCAGTTTCAGATAAACAGGTCCAAAGGACTGGGACAGCCTGGATTTCCATGGCTGTGCCAGCATTACCACTTTAGATGCCACACAAAGATTCTTAGAAATATGGTGAAGAGCATGAATAAATATCCCCAGGGTCCTACTGCAGACACCTACAATCAAATCTTCTTAAACCAGAAGATGGAAGTTATGCTGCTGATCTAAATTAGTGGTTGCTCCTAATCTGAACCAGCCTGCGCATTGAGTTGTGAAAACACCCTCCAAAGTCTGGGGGTGGAGAAAGAGTGATATCAGCTGCAGAACGCTGCACAGCAAGTAAACAAATGTGTTTCAACTTCAGGTTTGCAGCCCAGACCAACCACAATACCTCAGAAGCTGCAAGCAGAGAAGGGCCTCACCCGAACGAGGATAAAGAACAGCAGCTCTCATGATGTTGGCATTATTATACCTCTAGAATAACAAACCTCCCCAAATTTCACAGGCTACTTTTACCAGAACTAAGCTATCTATAATTTTACAGTATCACCACGGAGTGAAAGTGCCTAAAAATTAAAAAGAACACTGACCTGCAAAGGCTTCATGAGAAAGATTATAGTTTCAGAGAACATTTGAGTCACAAGGGCCTGTGCAGTTGCAAAGCAAGTCCAAACTAACATGCTGTTAAATTAAAATTTCCTTACTCTTACCTACACGAAGCTGAACTGCATCTGGATTGCACTACCATTATCTGAATTGTGCTACTCCACTCACTGAATGGGAAAGCACAGCTCAGGCACCAACAAGCCCTATCTCCAGGCACCACTTAGTGCTTTGTTATCCAGTAAGGTAAGACTTCCAGAGAAGAGAGAAGCAGATATCCTGCAACACAAGACACATCTGTTTTCCTGAGAACACAGTGTGAAAAAACAGACTTTGCTAAGAAAAGGGCAACCCATCACACCCTGAGATTACGTTATGATATCAACCAAAGCAGGAGGACAGCAGCAGCAGCCTCAAGCTGAACTTCAAACTGCTGTGAGTGCAACACATCCTCAGTATCCAAGATAAAGATACAATGCTGCTTCAGAAAGCACAGAGGAAATCAATATGTCAGGACTCTCAAAAGCAGTCCTCAACCTTCTGCAACTAAATAGAAATATATGGGAAAAAAAAGCCCTTATAGCATCTGTTAACCACATGCTGAGCTGAAAAAGCCTGAGCATGGCAAGAACCTGCATTTTAGCACACTGCAAGGAGACAGCCTTCTGATCCAAACAGTGAATCACTCTATTAGCAGCAGTGCTCCAAGAGCCTAAGCAGCTCTAGCAACCCCCATAGAAGTTTAAGTGAGCCCTTCTTTAAGGGTTACCAGATGAGACAGCAAAATACATTTAGTCTAGCTGTTCTATTATGCAATGTTTTAAGTCCAAGTTCTAAACATTAGACTGCTGAAGCAGCTACTCCAGCAAATTTCTTAATTAATGAAATACATTAAAAAAGTGTCTTCAGTTTTCTTAGGCCTGATATATTTAGTCTTCAAAATCTTCACAGATAAATACAATCTGCAATTTAGAGGCACATCCACAGGTGCTACCACCAAGGATACAAAAAGACAAGGGAGTTAGCCAAGAACAACATAGGAGTCAAGGAATTTTTCCTATGCTTTTGTCATGAGTCATGGAGATCGAAGATTAATTATAGCCTACACTGAAAGTATCTTAAAAAAATGCATCACTGATTTCAGTTAGACGGTATTTCATGTCTAACAGGTTTTCACAAGATGCTTAAGTACTCATATAGAATCAGTAAACCTATCAAAGTCAGTAAGACCAGATGGAAACTACAGGTATGTCACCAGGACCTATTTAGTCAGCTTTTAAACTTAAAAAGTCTTTTCAATCTTAAGACCTGAATGATACTAATTGTAGCAGAATGAA
The DNA here is from genome assembly GCA_022316685.1 of Progne subis subis. NCBI lineage: Eukaryota > Metazoa > Chordata > Aves > Passeriformes > Hirundinidae > Progne > Progne subis. The sequence continues at coordinate 142,708 of JAKJHU010001358.1, forward strand.
ATAAATGACAAGAAAAAGCCACTCTTATGAACTTCCTCAAATATTCAGCCCATTTCCTACTTCAGCTGGCTCATGTTGGAACTTCACGATAACACTTCCAGCATCAGAAAAAATACAGAACTCAAACAAAAGACAA